>JAYRBT010000038.1:7133985-7202167 GCA_036023395.1 Myiotriccus ornatus
CCCTTGGAGACAGATCTGGGATGCTGGTTTTCATGGAATTTAGACCGTTTAAGGAATCTAATTGAGTTCATTGAATTGTGGGAAATTGCTAAGGATTTTCCATCAAAATATTTGCAAAGTAGTAGTTGGTTTCTATCAAAATAATAAAAAAAAATCAGCTGAAAAATATCAGCATCACAGAAATTGCTTCAACATTTCCTTTGAAGTAGACAGGTATAAGTCCTACTCTGAAGGCCGTGGGAGAGAATAATGTGCCCCAAAATACCATTATCATGAGGCAAATTGACATATCTGGAGGATTTTAACTTAAAATAAAATTTTCGGTATTTTCAAACTATCTTTCAAGTGTTTTGCACCAAAATTGCATTTAACTTTTTCTGCTCTCAATCCTATTGATACATTGAAATATCTTAGTGGGACAAAATTCTGCATGTGAGTCAGGTCTGTATTCTGGTATAAATGTTAAATCTAAACATTTCCCTAGATCCACAAACTTTCTGCTTCCTAGGGAATAATACAAGGCCTGCTGTGCAGCTGCCCTTGGATATTTGTAAAGGTAAATAAACAACAAAACACTTCATTAACAGAAGGGGTGTGTAGAAAAAAAAATAAAATCAATCCATCGATCTCTTTGAGTTTACACATATTAAAGGAATAAACTTCCCGCAGTGATTTTTGTTTTCTTATTTTTCCCCATTAATTTTAACAAATTTTCAATGAGCCCAATAATGTGCCAAAAGCTCCAGGGTTTTCAATTCTAACAGAAACACTTTGCTCAAGCCACAGGTTTTGTTCTCTTCTCATTTAAAGACAGATTTTCACTTCAAGCATAAGATTGGGTTTAAGAAGAAAATCATTTCAGGGAGCAGGGTATGTGGGTTGGGGTTGGAATCTCTGTTTTTATTAGAGATGTTTTTACGTGCAGGTGTCCCCTCATGGCTCAGGTTACCCACAGAAGAGGAAGGACATGAGATACCCGAAGGAGGGAACTTTGGATGGCTCTTCTTTCAATGTCAGTTGTTTGGGGAAGTGACAGGAGGGGCTGGGAGGGATTTATTCTGGTGGTAGCCCAGTCTCAGCCTAGTTGAGCACAAGTGTGGTCTGGGTGGTTTGCCAAGGAGGGACAATCCATCTCCAGGCTCCAAACACCACACAGGGACGGAGCAGCAGGAAAAGTGTCAGCATGAGCAGAGTAACAGTGGCCAAACACCCACTGACCCCAGAGGTTATGTTTTAAATTGCTGCTCATGACAGAAATGATGGGCCAAACTGTCTGCTTGTGTAGCTCATCTCTGCTCCAGTAGAGCTGTAGCAGGAGATCCATCAGTGTATCCAGAGTATTCCCAGCTTTCTGTGTTCAAACAGCATGAGCATAGCTAAAAAAAAAAAATGCATTAGGTTTTTACAAGCGTGTTTTGAGTTTTCAGTTCTGTGCTTTCTCTCTCTAAAATCTTTGGGATATGCTGGGATCACGGTGGTGGAGACTTGTGAGTTGGTTTGGGGTTTTTTTTCCAAGTGCATCTACAGAAAAAAAAGCACTGCATGTTTTCCTACACCAAAAAGAGAAAAGAGTATTCCTTAATATACATCTCTAAGAAGGGGGGATTTACCTGAAAGACCAAGGCAAGCTGGGACCATTGGACAGTGGGATGAAGGAGGAGATGTCTGGGATTGCTGTAGGCAGGACAGTGATATGTAAGTACTCTCCTATTAATGCTCAGTGTCATGGATCTTTCTCCAGCTTCCTCTCATTGGCACTTCACTTTACAGGAAAGCAACCTGGAAATCCCTGTGATCAGAGGATGGTTTGGGTTGGAAGGGACCTCAAAGATCCTCTAGTTCCAACCCTCCTGCCATGGATGATCTTATTGACACTTTTTTTCACAGCCTCAGCATGGAGATGAATAATTAATGACCCAAATTATCATCATCAAGCCTTGGACTGGCCCAAATCACAGACAACTCCAGTCCCTTCATTGTGTCATCGACTTGGTATTAACTGCTACATTAAATTCATCAATAAAGAATTTAAAAGATCTTCCTTCCATCCTTTTTATTGTCATATAGGAACTACATTATTCACATGTCCATACACTTAAGCGTAACCTGAGTTTTATGATCACTTTCATTCCATTTTTTAGAGGCAAACAGTATATCAGTGAAGGCATCATCATAAAAATATTGACCCAGTTCATACCTGGCATAAAATGCCATTGATTTCAGTGGGGTTGTGGGATTTGGCTCACTGCTATAAACACTTCCCATGAAGTCCTATCCAACCAAGTACCTGCAAAACCTCCTTCCTCCTTCCTTACACAGCCACGGGGCAGCAGCAACAGGACATTTTCCTGTAGTGTTGAAGCTGCTGATTAAAACTTTCCCCAGCCTTAACATTCCCACTTCACTTCTTCCTGGGATGACACACTGGAGCAAGGAAAGGGTTGGATGCAGGGAACCTGGCATGTGGATATGGAAAGGCTCCTTCAGCTCAGTGCTGCTCCCACATCTGAGGCAGCTGGTCATGCCAAATGCTTTCTCACACTTGTATTCAGTGGCAGAAAGCGGCCTTTATGTGTAGTTTTATCCCCAGTCAAATTAATAATGGCCAAGACTGGAGCAGCTCAGCCAGTTTTGGAGCTGGATGGTGTTTCTGGATCACACTCAGCACCTGACGTGCCTGGCAGCAGTGCCCAGGTCTGACTGTAGGAGTGAAGGCACTGCTTGCCTTGACTGGTCCCACACAAAGGGTTTGCAGCCACTGCTAATATTTGAACAATGTGATTGCCAATTATTTTAATAGAAACAAGTTCCCTGGATCCCAGGAAAAGGCTGTGCAAGCCCAAAGTGAGAGAGATGCTGGAAGCCTGGCGGCTCTGCAGGCTCCTGCTGCAAGGCAGAGTACAGAGCTTTCTGCCAGAATAAAGTATGGCTTAGCCAGGCTTAGCTTGGCTGAGTGATGGGTGACTCCCAAAACTCAGGCTGGCATGTAGATAGATGAGATACCAGAGATTCCTGGCTTGGCAAGCTCCTACCAGGAGTTAAACACTGATCATGTTCCTTTGATTTCTCCAGGCACATCCTTTCTCAAATTGACTGTGTCCAGGTTGACAGGACAAGGGGGATGGTTTCAAACTGAAAGAGAGCAGCTTTAGGTTAGATATTAGGAAGAAATTGTTCCTTGTGAGGGTGGGAAGGGCCTGGCACAGGTTGCCCAGAGAAGCTGTGGCTGCCCCATCCCTGGAATGTGTCCAAGGCCAGGTTGGAAGGTGCTTGGAGCAACCTGGGCTAGTGGAAGTTGTCCCTGCCCATGGCAAGGCAGTGGAATGAGATGATCTTTAAGGTACCTTCCAACCCAGACCATTCTATGATTCTATGAAACATGAACATTTTACATTTATTTTCCATTTCTAAGGCTCCACATGCACATCTGTCTCCAGCCTTTTCCTAAATTGTGCCTGAGAAGCCTCCATTTGTTTCCCTCTGAACTTGCTCCAATATTGTGGGTTTGAAAGTTCACATCCAACCTGGTCATTATTGGCTTTGCCTTCTATTTAGGAGCAACTGTGAAAAACAGAAGCAGAGTGAGGCAAGTGAGAGTCCTGAGAAAGAATAAACAAATTAAATGCCAGCTGAGCTCTGAAAGGCATTTTCTAGCCCAAATAGAAAGCACAGCTTGCTCTTTCATTTTAGATAAGAAATAGGTAGATATTGCATTTATTTTACTTCCCCCCCCCTTTTGTTTTTCCCCTTTTAATGAGTCATCCTTAAGAAGCTCAGTAAGGTGGTTGGGGAAGGGATAGATGGAGGTGAAATCACAGCAAAGTGACAAACTCAAATGAAGAGAGTACCAAGATCTGGCAGGCTGTCCCTGTCCATGGCATTACTCCTCCCTCAAATGAATTCTTCTTGCCAGTGTTTCCCCTTGGCTGTCCTCCTCTCCCAGGCTCTCCTCTCTCCATAAATCAATCTTGTGTCTCTGCACCTCACTCCTACATCCTTTTTCCCTCTTCTCTGCCTCAGGCCAATGCTTCTGGTTTTCCCCAGTGTCTCTGTGAAGCTTTTTTTCCCTCAGAATCCTCAGTTCCAGTCCTTCTCTCAGTTCCTGAGATGCCCCAACTCCTTCCCTGGGTTACTCATGTTTATCAGCAACATCATGGATTTGGCAGTTCTGCCTTTGCATTAAAGCCCTTCAGACATTCCCTCTGACTGCTCATTTCATCCCCTCATTCTCTTCTCTGCCATTATATAATGGTTTCTTCCCCACTGTCATCTCACACAGGCTGACCCTCACCTTCAGCTCCTCCCTCTCCGTGAGTTTCCCCTGCTGTAATTTCCCAACTTTTCAGCCACTCAGACTCGGTCTTTTCTACATTCCAGAGTAACACCAGCTTGAAGACACTCTCCTGCTTCAGGGTCCACTGGTTTGCTGGTATTATATGCACCATCACACCACGCTTTTCTCCCTGGAGCTCACTAAAGGCATCTCCTGGGTGACCTCCACTCAGCTCTGCTCTCCAGCGCTGCGCTTTGAAATCTCAGCACACACATCAGGGAATCCCTTCCCTCACGCGATCTCCCTCCCAGTGGCAGCTCCTGGAGCATGAGAGGAGAGGAAATGGGAGTTATAAAAGCTCACCTGCAGGAGAAATGTAAACAAACCCCAGCCAAGTGAGGACAAGACTGTCATTCCCTGTTGAGGAGAGGGAGCACTGGGACCAGGAGGGTGAGCACTTCACCCTTGCCAAAGGGCAGGAGTTAAACTACAGTCCAAAGGAGAGCTGCAAGGAAACACACTGGTACTTAGCTGGGCAGATATATAGATGTATTGATAGATAAAGATCTTTTAAAACTATTTATAGGTTCTTTGCCCTTCTCCCACCCTCATCAATCCCACTTTTAGCCGGGCTCCAAGGACAGCAGCACATCTCCCACAAGATCTGTGAGCAGATCTCAATAGCCCAAGTGACACTGGGGATTAAAAAATCTGCATATGCCTCAGGAGACCTTATTTCCAGCCTTATTTCCTATGGGTCTTTAAACTCCTGAGTGCAATGGGCTGCTATACAGAAGGGTGTTTCTATAGCCTTTGATTTCCAGCAACAAGACCCCTATAAAAGTCCACAGAGAGAACAATTCTTTCACACCAGTAGGATACTGGGAGCAGCTTCTTTGAGGGCAAGTAGAAATGGAAGGGGATTTTAGGTCTTGTAGGTCTAATTAAGAAATCATCTGAATAAACCATGATTTATGCCTCTTTAACAAGGCATTTCACTGAATGGTAAATAACTTGCTGTAACTCCCTTATTTTGAGTTTACCCACAGCCACTGCAACCCATGGGAGGAAGGATTATATCCCTTCTCCCCCCTTAAGGCTTGAGAACAGGGAAAGAAAGTAAAGCAAACAATGAAATGAGCTGATTCCCACATCCTGCTTCGCAACCACAGGACACCTTGAGTTCTCTTGCTCCTGTTACAAGACCGGCTGGGCAGTGCTGTGAATCAGGAGGGCTCATTACTGCATCCCTTAGCATTCAGAGACTTGCAGAGATCTGTGAACCTCCTCAAGAGCCCAGTGGAACATTTAAAAGAGAAGCTGCAGCATTTTCCTTTAAAGAGCTGTTGTTCTATCTCCAGCTGAAGTGCTGTGGCTCACTTGAGGGAGGGACAAGCCCTCTCTGGCTGTGTGAATGTGCTACTTCAGGCTGGAGTCCTTGGGGAACCATCCTGAACACACTGTGAGGCAGCCTGATAACCCAGGCAGGATTCCAGGAATGCTCCTGCTGTGTGGGCAGGGGGTGGCCCTGCACAGCCAGGATAGATCCCACTGTGTCCCACCAATGATGCCCCAAGGGGTGGTCACTTCACATCTTCCCCTTTAGGAGGTCTCTGAACTGGGCACTTGGGCAGAGTTGTTTCTCTTCCCACAGAGCATCCCATTACTGGGCACTTGGGCAGAGGCAGCTCATGCATGTTTTTCATTCAAGTAGCATGTGGGGGAGCCTCCCTGACAGTGCTGCTGTTGGGTTTGGTGCCATCTGAAGAGTCTCCCATCACTCTGGCTCCTCAGCTTTTCATTCAGACCCCTCTGGCCACCCCCTTTCACGGTGCAGCAGCAAAGAGGTCTGCAAAACCACACTGGGCATTTCAATAGACATTTTAGGTGCCTACCATTAAAAACACCCACTTATTAAATTTCCCTCTGGGTTTATTACCTACTACAGCATGACAGTCATCTCCAGCAGCCCATCCCTGACCTCCTCCAAGTCGCTACCCAAAACAGATGTCTTCCTTGCGAGGACTGGAATCTTGGGTTTCCCTTCGCACAGAGACAGAAGGGGAGGGGGAGGAAGAAAAGTTTAAAGTTAAAAAAGATATATAAATCCTGAAGTCTTACACGCCACTAACCATAGCAACAGCACCTTAATGCTGCCATCTCTGTCGTCCCTGTGCTGCTCCCCACGGGAACAGATTCCTCATCACTCTGTGTGTCAACGCAGGGACTAAGGATGTGCTTGTTCATTATGGTGGCTGTTCCCAACTTTGGAGGACTTCCCTGGTATTTCCTGGTACTCTGAAAAATCCCAGCCCTTGCAGTCATGTTACTTTGTATGAATCAAATCAAGTTTTCCTCTTCTCTCTTTTAAATACATTGATATTTTACTGCTTGCAGAGATGATTCTTGTGTTGCTGCAATTTTCCAAACAATTAGTAAGGAAATTCAAATAGAAGAAGAGAGCAGGAATGTATAGAATTATTAGTATTACTAATCTTTTCAATAAAATATGATTATCCCTAAAATGAGCTCTTATTTTTTTATGAATCTGCCACCTTTTGGGGCTGGAAGTGCAATAACCTATTGTGAGCAGTTCAGCTTGCTCACCACAGCAAACACCAGCTAATAAAGTAATAAAGATTAATTAGCAAGATGGTATCATAGCCCATAAAATGGGCTCATTCAAGATACCATCCAGAGCTCCCACATCTTTGTGGGTCTGGGAATGAACCCGAGGGCCAGGGGAGCAACAGGCAGGGAACCTTCTCAAGAGCATCCTCTGCAGACAGGGCTGGTGGGATTGAGGCAGTTTCCACAGCCCTGCTGAGAGCAGTGGAGATGCCACGATATGAAGCACCTTTCCCTCTCTGGTAATGATTAATTATCCCCTTAAAACTAGATTTCATCTCCTGGCTTTGTGTCCACAGGAAGCTGCTCTGTGAGCCCCGTTTCTGCGCTCATTGTCACACTCTAATCCTAAACAAACGTGCAGGTCATTGACAACATCCGTCAAATGACCACAACACAGGAAAATCCATTGCAGGGTGTTTTTTTTTTTTTTCTAGCAGTGCTGTTGAATAAATTAACCAGGCAGCAGAGCAGTAACCTTGGGATAAATGATTAGGTGGTTTTATTTTTTATTTGGGAAAAGAAAGAAAAAAAAAAGGATGACACAGTTTTATCATATTTATAATAAAAGTCGTTGACATAATAAAACACTCCCATCACATCAGTATTCATTTCTGCAAATAGAGCTCTGACGTTTTATAATATTAACATGTGCTATAAATGTCACTGATATATTAAGATTTTCAGTCTCTCTAACCAAAAATATAGAGAGATGACTGAGGAAGAGATGACTAATTCTAAAAGATTAAAGAGAACATTTTCTCATGCAATTAAATCATCTTCTGGTGATTGTGAGCTGAGGGTAACACAAAAGTCCAATGCTGTGATTGTGATTTTTACCACCAGGCTCAGAATGGCCTGAGGTCCTGAGGAACTGGAATAGCAGGAAAACTTGGGCCTGTTGGGAATGTGTGAGTTGATCTGTGAGGGTGGATGCACCTCCTGGGACAGTTTGGACTGCTCAGGACCTTGAAGTGCCTTTGGGACACTCCTTGCACTGGGACAGGTGGACTGGATGAGGGCTGGAGATTCTGCTCCCATTCCCTGGGATGTCATTCAAGAAAAGTTCCCTGGGCTTTGTCCTTTACTACAGGGATATGAACACCTGCAGGGAGGTGAGACCTGAATGGGATTTTTTGTTCCTGGGAACGCCAACCTGTCTGCACAAACCATTCCTCTTGTGGAAGAGTTCAGCTCACAGACAGGACTGGAATGACCGGAGATCCAGGGCCAGGACTTGCTTCTGCTGCAACAAAACCCCAAGAGGTGAGCTGTCAACAGGGCTCTTTCCAGGAATGTGAACTTCAGTTAATGACTAAGAGACAAACAGTCAGCAAGGAACAAAGGAGTCCCTTGACACCATGACTAATTCCTTCTAAGAAAATCTTTCTGAAGTTCCTGAGTCCCATCAAGCTTTCGTGGAACTTACAGATTCTTCCAGGCCTTGGGCTTACAACAAAGCTCTGTGCTAACTAATAAGTGAGATTATGTTTCAAACCCAGCAGCCTCTTCTGGAGGAAATCCAGAATAAATTAACATATAATAATAATTTAATCAATAATTATGAACTCTTTCGGTCTTCAAGTTCGAACTTCCTACATAATCCAGTCTGAGAATTTCATCCCATGATTTCTGTATTACATCTGTAATTTCTGTCTTACTATTTTTGTCAGAAGGAGCTATTTGTGGTCTGTACAAGGTCAGTACAGAATTTTTACATCACTTTGTGAGTCAGTTATGGGGACTTTTCTTGTTTTAACCATCAGTTAAAGCAGTGCAGCACCTGAAATACACTCCCTGCCAGCTGTTTAAATGACATTTACATCAGTATTAATTATTTCTCCTCCTACGTGGAAATTACATATATTTATACAATAAGTTATTTCCCTAAAAAGCTTACTGCAAAAGGGTAGGAGAAAGGAAGCAAATTGTAAATCATTTTTATATATCTATATCTATGGATATATCTGTATTTCCATATCTATCTGCCTATCAACCTTTCCTAACCTCATCTTCTCCACCAAGATGCTGACATCTTCAAAACGTTTTCACCAGCTCCCCAAAGGAACGTCACAGACATTGCCAAATTTCAGTTCACAGGAGAGAAAACACGTGTGCTTTATATTGTTCATTTATATTCAGGGAAACAGTGCTGCTGTAATTATGCCTGAATAGCTAGAGGGGTAGGGAAGGCCTAAATAAATGCATTCCTAGACAATCGGAGAAACGAGGTTTAATTAGTGGTGCAGCTTCTCCCAGTTCCATTTTGCCAGTGTTGCAGCTCCTGGTCTTTGATTTGGAGCAGGTGATGGGAACTAAACCCCGGCAAACACGCTGCACACCCACCTTGCTGACCTTCAGCAGTTACATCCTCAGTCACTGCAGAAGCATTTGTTTAAGGGTAATTTGATCACGGGAGCCCTCCCGGGGTTACTGTGCTGCAGGTCTGGAGAGGGGCCTGGCAGGGTTTATTTGTGTCACTTGTCAGGGTTTCCTCTCCCGGGAGCCCCAATTACAGCGGCATCAGGGAGGTGGAAATTCAGATCTCCAGGCTCCTGGGTGTCTCTGCAGATGAACCCGTTGGTGCCTGTGAGAACCATTCCCTTTGTAAAACACGGCGGAAAACGACAGGGACCTCGGGCTGCCGAGAGCAGGAAAAGCAATAAACATCCCACCGAGAGGAAATGAATCTCTCCCCGTCCCTGCCCGCCTTTCCTTGGCGCTCCGACTCGTAATAACGGGGAGTGGTTGGATTGCAGGGGCTGCCCGAGAGGAGGAGGGAGGGAGAGGCGAAGGCAGCAGGAATGGGGATTTTGTACTTACTAAAGCAAGTTATTTTTTTTCAACCTGGTCGCAGCTCCAAAGTTCACCACTGAATTATTAAGTCTGGCAGGCTTAGGATCTCCTTCGGCAAATTACAGCTGTGTTTTCTCTGGGAAAGCACGGGAGCCCAAAACTTGGGGAGTGTGGGAAAGCAGAGCGGCTCCAGTGTATGGAGTGGAGCCAGCACCTTGACACCATCCTCAGGAGGAGGCCCCTGGTCCAGAGTACTTCCCTTTATCTCTGTCCTTCCCTCTCCGTGGGCTCCTTGTCTCCTGTCTCAGCCTGTGGGGAAGAAGGGACAACATTGGTGCTGGCAACAGCAGAAGCAGAGAGAATAGATCAGAGGATGTGGACTCACGTGAAGACTCCTCCTCTAAAGGAAAGATCAGGATTAATGGACCAATGGGGATTAAAAAAAAAAAAAAAAGGTGAGGTAGCTAAACCTGCACTTATGTAGGTATTGCCAAAAAAATCCCATTTTGTAAACAGTTGGAAAACAGCTGAATACGAACATTCATGTGCAAATGACAGGGGCAGAAATACCATCTCCTCACTCTTACCCCCAAACTGTGCCCAGGTTAAAAAAGCCGCTGCATAACAACAGACCCTACTGATCCCTACAGACAGTCACCTCTGTTTATTCTTTGACTGCGGGTGCAGTTCTTACCGCTGTGACTTGGAAGTAAAGGACCTCGGGGCTGCAGTGTGGTTACACCACCAGAATGAGAAGAAAGCTCCGAGCTGCTCTCCCAGCCGAGTGGCAGACTCAGGCCAGCATCACTGAGAAGATGGTTTTTGATTCACACTGTGAAGATTCCTCTTGCTACTGAAGTGCTGAAGACTTAATTACATTTTTAGATGATAGCTTAGATCCAGAAGCACAAGCTGTATTGTACAAACAGGGAAGCTGACTCAAGCAGACACCCAAGACAGCCCAGCCCAACTCCCTTGCAGAGATGATTGCTTTCCCCATGAGATTAAAAAGTGAAGCAACACGAGGGGTTAGTGTGTTTCACAATGAATTCTGATTTATCAAACATGATTAGTGGATTATGAATATGGATGTGATTTCTAAAACCAAAAGAAAGTTCATGTGGTTCATCCTTCTTTAAAAGATTAATTTAAACTCAAGAAGCTGTAACAGCCATGCAAATAGATTGAGTGTAAAGTCAGGAAATACAGGAAAGGAGCGAGGGAAGAGAAGACTTGGAAAAATCAGATGAGCTCCAGCAGATAAACTGTGTCCAGGGATTTAATGAAGCCTTGCACAACTGAATAGTTTTAGAACACAACGCAGTTGTCTAAAATCTATTTTGATATTTGTTATTAACCCTTGTGCTTTAATTTACTCTCAGAAACCAGAAGCTCACATTTGAGGGAGGGAGTTCTGTCTCAACCATCCTATTTGTCTTTTTTCCCTTTTTCCCCCAGGCACAACCCTCAAGGTCTGGCATCAGTTCCCATCTGCAGGGACCACACTGGAGGTTCTCTATCACAGCAGGCTTCCCAGAGGCCAGCAATCTTCCACCAGCTGCTTAAACTGGCTTTACAGCTGTGATACATCAGAAGAAGTGCATAAAGGAGTAATTAGGGGACAAGAAGAGGCCCAGTGCGGTTCTACAGGACTGCCTGGAGATGAAAACATGGTGTTTCCAGAGTGTGGAGTAAAGAATAAAGTTTCTCACCGAAGGCTGGTGATAACAACACAAGCATCTGAGAGCTGGCTGCAAACCCACCGTGGACAGAGAGGGTCTAGGACACTGGGGAGGTGACCATAGCCAAGGGCAAAATTCCAGGTTTTCTGCCTGAAATGAGAAGGAATCTTGTCTTCAGCTTTCAGGTCCTCACAAGGCAGCACAAACACCGCCAGTGACCACGTTTCTATGCTGTGGACAAGGGTGAAGAGCTACTCGTCTGTGTGAGGACCTTATCCCTCCAAGGAATATCCCATTTACCATGCCAGGCTCTGGCACAGCAGACAAGGTCTCAGCTGCTCATCACCATGGTATCCGAGTGCCTCATTTATTATAGAAACAAACAACTCTCTTCAGAAACGAGTTAAGGTTGCTAAGTGACAACAGTGTACTTACTTATCACATCATTTGCAAAGCCCTCACATTTAAAAACAGGGAAATGAATGATTAAGGACTCCTGAAACCCTATACTGCCCACATAATAAATATATGTTTTTAAGTTGAGTACAAAGAAGTGCACTTTTTATTTTGACAAAACAACTTCATGCTTAATCTGTGGATTGTTTGTTGTTTTTTTTTTTCCCCTCTTTTGTGTGGCATTTTTATTTGATTGAATTTGGTGTACCAACATTTTCTTTTAAGGATTATTCTTAAGTGGCAAATGTGATTAGTTAGTTGAAGTATTACTAAGTACCATTATTACTGAGTTGATCTGCAATTGCAATAGGGGAATATGTGCCCATTTTTATATTTAAAAAAAAAAAGAGATTTCCATAATATTGGTTGTCTTCAAATCAACATTCATTTTGTAGGTGTGTTTCAGCTTTTTTAAACAGCCTTTGTTTTCTGTTTAAATTCTGGAAGTGATGATAGAAAATTATCTCTCCTGGGTCAGAATTAAGACTGTTGAGGTATTTTACGCCACACATTTCACTGTATTTGACAAAACAATTTAGGTAAAATCCAAGTTCATCTAAAGTCAAGAAGAACTTTGACATTGCCTTCGGATGGGTCGGGATTTCACCCTTTATGTACTTTATGTAGGCAATAAAAGATGCATGATGTTCTTAATTATTTATCCCCTGGCTTTTAAGCACTTGGGTTTTGGACCTAATGCAACGGGAACATGCAGTGCTGAGGGAGTAATGCTGTTACTTAATTGGAACTTGTTTGAGGAACAAAACTGCTGTTTGTTTCAGGATTTCCTGGATCACTCAGATGTTTATTTTCCGATTTTCCATCTTTTATTTTTGTGGGGATAACCTGAGATCCAGGGTCTGCCTTTGCAGTAGACCAGAGCTGTGCACCTTCAGAAAGATGATAATCTACATCAGTGGAGGAATCTCCCATGTGCTGGGAGATTGTACCTGAGTGGGCTGGTTGTGATCAGCCCTTGTTGAGCTGATAATACAGGAATCCCACATCCCTCTCCTTCCTTTGAAATTGCTGAGGAGGACATGGATAATCTGGATAAGTGCAGATTCTTGGCCAGTGACAGTTCTCCGGGCCATGCCATGGTCCAGATTTCCAAGCAGTCAGGATGTAAAAGAGAGGACACATCTCCAAAAGCCCTCTCCTTCCCTCCTGCCTGCCATTATAGCACTCACAAGAGGAGTTTTGAAAGGACTCAGCTCTCACTGAGCTGTGCTCTCTTGAAAAATGTGACCACTTGCTTTGAGGTCTAAATGGGAGCTGGGTAATGTGGCTTTGGTTGCTGGAAGAATTAGTCAATGACAAAAGGGCAATCACAGCAGCTCTTCTCCATTAGCTTCATCTTTCCTCCAACAGTATCAATTATGGGAGCTCTAGCCCAAGGTTTCAAATAATAGCTATTTCTCTACAATGTTATTATTTTTGCACATAAAAATGCCTTTTGCATGAACCCACTGTCAAGGTCTAATCTGATCTATTTATCTGTATTTACAAGGCACTTATCTTCTGCAGCATCTAAGAGCTCCACATGAATTAATAGACAACACTCACCCCAGTACCACACTGAAAAATCTCCTGGACTAAAATCTTCTCTCTTGGATCCCAGGTAAAATGGAAAGCACGATTAAGACCACAGCTGTGCAGGGATCAAGAAAAACACCATGTGACAAAACCTGCTGTCAAAATTCTTGTTGATGTCAGTGGATTTTACACCAGCAGAGGTTTGTTCCCAGCCCAGCAGTGCTGTTTACATCACCTGGATCAAGGTAGGACCTGGCCTCCCCTTGGTAACATCTTCTCAGCATGGGCAGCATCCCCCCAGGACAGATGGTTTGGAGATAGGTCAGAGAGTCCCTCCAGATGTGGGTTTGCTATAGCAGAGAGAGGAATTCTGATGGCAAACCTGCCCTTCAGCTGCCCCAAATCTGCTCTACATCTCCCTGGTGCCCACAGTGCAAACCCTGGTGGAGCCAAGTGGCACTTTCCCTCCCTGAGGAAACCATGGACTTTTCCCTGCACCTTGGACAGGGAGGTGGAAAAGGGAGATCAGGAAAGATCTCTGTGCTTGTGCTCGGGGAGGGCAGACAGCAGCTCTGGAAGAGGCTCTCCAGGACTCCACACTGTGCACTGCAGGATTCACTGTGGGTTTGCTCAGCCCTGCTGTGATTCAACAGCCTCAGTGTCCAAACAAACAAGGATTTAGCTGAATCGTAACCAAAGCCAGCGACCGCAAATTCCTCCTTCTCCTTCCAAAGGATTTGTCTAGTTTGTGGTTTTAGGATTAGATTTGCCTATGATGAGTAGTTATGAGATGGAATGGAGAGAAATGTGTCTTCTTGTTCAACATCTCCTTATCCTGTTCACTCTCTGCCACGAGCAGGCTGCATTTCCAGGCCAGCAAGGGGCCCTGTGCTCCTTTCTCCTGAATTCTGCCTCGGGACTGTGTGATATGGTTGGACAAGAGCAAAAGGAAAGTGAAAAGAAAATACCAGCCTTTAACACAGCAGTAGATAGATATATTTTTAACACTAAACCAGAATAAATTTCCAGCTCTCCCTTTCCTTCATCCTTAATTTCCCTAAATGAGACACTTTCTGTGATGAATTCTCCCCAGGCAAAATAAAACCGGGTTTTCCTCTGATTCTGGCTGCCTGGGTCAGGCCAAAACTGCCTGACAAGGGCCATACATCACAGGGCAGGCAGGAGTAATGGGGGAATTGGGAAGAGGGGGAGCTGGACAGCACAACAGGAAAATTAAATCCTGCATATAGAAAGGAGAAAAGAAATGGATTTGGGTGAGGGAGAACTAAGGATGTTTCCATTGCCAGATTCCTCCTGAGAAGTGGCGTTTGTCCTGGGAGAGAGGAACCTTAACGAGAGGTGAAAAAAGAAGAGGTTATAATAAAACCCAGGATGAGTGCTCTGTGCTGGAAATGCAGGTATCCAAGCCCAGCTGAACGTGCAGACAGGTTCCTCAGCTGCAAGACAAGGCCCCGTTCAGAGCAGCTGTCACTGCAATCTCCTAATTGGAAATAATTGGGATTCTGTCTCAAACCACAAAGCCCTGAATTAGCCAGCGCAGCCTCCACCAGGAAGCATCTGTTGCCATCTCCAGTGGCAACAGTTCATCCAGATCTGCTCCCTCCATCCGCCAACTGGCAGGAGATGCCCTTTCCACCCTGGGCATCTCACATGTGAGGGTGCAGAGGGAGCCCAGGGAGAGGCAGGAAGAGGGGAAGAGCTACCCTGGGATGCCAGAGAGAGTCATAATGGGAGACTGGCCAGGGAATGCAGGGGTTTCAAGGGATGGGAGGAGGATGGAGGCAGAGATGGACAGAGAAGCAGCCTCACCCCTGAACAGCTCGACAGAGGCTGTTCCAACATCACATTCCACAGAGGGCCCTGGGAAAGATTGTTGGAATTAGTGCTTTTTGCTGATTATGTTAATGGCTCCTTCGTGCTGTTCATATGCACATGTACAATTAAGTTAGGGTTCATTTATTTGCTTTTGGGTTTGCATGATGAGGAGGAATGGGAAAAACAGTGACAATAGTAAAGAAAGATAAAAAAAAAAAGCACTTGAGCCTTTTGGGGTTTTTTTTTTGTGGGTTGGAGAATGAGGAAAAAATGACAATTGAAGATATTTGTAGCAAAAAAGGGTGAGTGCCCACTGAGTCTTGGTGGGTGATACACAGTGAAATCTCAGAAGCAAATCCTCCAAGGAATCCTGGTCTGCGTTTTGTGAACAAGCAGGGGACGGGTGATGCTTTGAAAAACAGACATCACCCTGTGGGGAAGAGTCTGAAAAGAACTCAGATTAAGTGATTACTGCAAAATGTGCTATGCACAGTGCTGTGCTGTACCTTCCCCTCTGCATGCTCCAGGCTTCCTTCCTTCCATCCACCAAAGTACTGAAGTCCTATGTATGGAGATTGCAGACAGCCTGTGAAGTAATTTTCATTGCTGAAAAGAAATACAGAGTTAACAGATGCTTTTAAAGCACATTCATTCTAACCTGGGTGCCTTGGAGCCATTCTTGCTCTAGAATTGCACTTAGAGGTTTTTCATCCTGGAACTTGGGAGACTAAAGAGACTATGGAGAAGCCTGATGCATCTTGCTAACAAATTGGATCAAATTGTCTGGGTGCTCTGTGCCTGGGGCAGATGCTGAAATGAAGCTGGAAAACACTTGGAAAAACCTGATTCTCCTCTCTGTGAAATCTGCATGATGCTGGGCTCTGAGATCATCCTTTGCTGGCATTTCTTTGGCTTAATAGAGTTTCATAACTGGTAAGTTATTCCAGCCTTCCTGGGAAGCTTCACTAGCCCCCATTTTGCTTCCTTCCCTGGATCTTAATTAGCTGAGCAGGTTGCCTGCCTGGTTTGTACTGTGTGAGGTTCAGCACTTAAGAAACACAAAAATGATTTGTTTTTCGAGCCTCTTGAGGACACCAACTTGCTCCTTTCTCAGCTTCAGACAAGAGGAGGGGGGAATGGAGAACCTTTGCTTTCCTTACAGGTGTTGTGTCAGCACCTTATGCCTCTCATGAGACCAGAGCTGCTTTGTGCTGAGCACTGTGGACCTGTGACCAAATGTTCACTCGGCATGGAGCAGGTGAGATGGGAAAAGGAAAGCCAGGATCAGCACACCCCTCACAAGGGGGACTGGAAATGTGTCTCCTGGGGCACAGGCTGATTTCTAAACCCACAGAGACCACTGTCTCTTAGGCTGTCAAGATTTACTTACAGCAGGTTTCCCCTGCCCAAGAGTGGTGCTGAATGCCAAGGGGTGGGAGAAAGGAAGAGAATCTGGAAATCAATTTACTGTGTTTTGTGTATACTTATAAGGAAAACTTGCTTTTTTTTGTCCCCCCACTGAGATGTAGTCATTTAAACAATGTTCTCATCGGCTTCCCAAGTAAATATCAAACTAATTGCTAAATTTGGGAGCGGATTCGTGACTACCCCAAGTGCCAAATGGCACCAGGGCACCTCTGGGAGAAGGCTGTGGTAGCTGATGTTCTAGAGGAGTGAAACGTGCAATCTGGGGATAACTGGAGCTAATTTATGGGTGCAGAAGGGAAGCAAATTACAGCTCTGTACCTGAACCTTCTCCCAGTCTATCTGATCCCATACTGGCAGTGAGAGGTTGTGTATTTACGCTCATGAGAATTCAGTGCAAAGCAGCAGAACTGCAGATAGATCAGAACTTGAGACAACTTTTCTCACTACACTAGAATTCAGGCCAGTTTACATCTTGTCTTTCACCCATATTTCACCTATATTTCCTTTTCTTTTCTTACCCTAAACTAATCCAGTCTCCAGTTCAGGTAGTTCAGCTACTGCTTTCAATTCCTGACCTCTGTTCTATAGATCACACTAATCCTATCTATAAAATAGTTCATTTAATGAACATCAAGCACAAAACAAACAGCATGATGGTGTCTTTACCTGGCCATGATCCTGAATCAATACTATTTCATTCTTTGGCTAAATCAGCAGGGATAATCTGCACAATATTTAAAGTGCTAATGGTTCACCTGTTAAGTGCTTTAAAGATGGGATCTTGATGGGGATTGGGGCATCTTTCTGCCTGTATATGTGACATTACCAATATGGCACAGCCCACCCACTGGGGTCCTGCACACCACAGACATTGTCAAACCATCCTGTGGCCTGAAAGTCCACACTGTTTGGAAACTGAGCTTTTCGGTCCTTGGTAATAAAAGCTTAAGAGGGAAACGTGCTTGGAAAAAGCCTGAAACAAATCTTGATAACTGTAGCTGGGTATGATGTTAGAGGTCAACTTTTTGTTTGCTGAAAAAGTAATTTCAGGGCGCAGGAAGATTTTCACAAATTTGTTTTGACTCCCTCAAATAGCTAATCTGGAAACAAGAGCAAATAAGAAAGATAATATCCCATTCTGGCATTTTAGAAATGAAGAGTCTCTTCAAAAGAAAACAGGGCTTTATGTTATCCAAATTGTATTTGTCTTGAGCTTAAGGATTCCCAAGGATGAAAAAGAACTTTATGCTTAATGGAAAACAAAACTTTTCAATTGAGCCTAAGAGAAATTCTCCTTTCCTGTTGTTTTCAGAAGGAATGATTAAGGGCGGGGGGGGGGAGAAATGCCTAATCTATATTGCTTTGGATGAATACTAAGCATTTGTTTTACCCCTTTGCTTTGCCCAGGGAAGCACAAGAGCAGCTCTGCAGAGACACTTCGCCTGAAGGATGTCCCACTGCAAGGAATCAAGGAGTTTTGAGGCATGAGGATCTATTTTTTTTCCCCCCTACTTTATCCCTTCACAAACACACTGAAAACAAGCTTTATAAATCAATCAAACACCAAGGACAAAACTGTTTGCCCAGACACACATGCTTCATTCTTAGGGACAAGGCCCCGGCATTTGTGATTCCGGCTGGGTGCGACTCGCACCCAGGGGGGATGTGGCAGAGAAATCACTTCCCATTTGTTAACAACTTACTTAACTGCACTCGACGGGAGTGTGAGGACAGAGCTGGAGGCCTTGAGCCACTTGTTAGTCAAAGAAGACTCCAGAATGCCACGGTGTTATGAGCATCAGCAGAGGTAATGAAGAACTGGCAAGTCCTGGAGGCAGAGCAGAGTCTGGGCAAGTCGTTCCCGGGGCGGCGGCTCCTGAGACGTTCTCCGAGGAGGAAAATTACAAAGTGAGAAGATATATTTTTGTTCAAGTGAAATATTTCCTTCCTCCCCTCCTGTCTGGTCTTGTTCCGTAGCAAAATGAAATGTAGCACGAGGAGTTTACTTTTAACGAGGTCCTGCGATCAGTTATGGAACATTATAAGTAAAATCAACTTGCTTGTAGTCACTTGCATTATCCCTCATTGTTTCTCTTTGCTAACAATCAAATTGTAAGGAATGCTACTACTGCTCTTCCATTGCTACCCTAGAAACTCGTCTCTTGGATATTTGGAGATCCTTTTTGGATTCCCCTTCTTGAAGAAGTTCTCACGTTGGAGGCAGAGATGTGGGAAGCAACACAAAGGGCTCTGACTCTATTCAGCTATTATCCACCCTGATTAATTTTACAGCTAATGACTCTCCAGACATGGTGATGTATGGGGCCCTGTCGGCGGCAAAAAAATTGAACTTTTACTAATTAAGTAGAACATCTTCATGGGGTGAAAGGTTTTGCTAACGAAAGTAACTCACAAAGAATTATGTTGGCTAGAGACTGCTGTTGAGATCCAACGGAGCACAGAGGGAGGGAGTGGTATGAAATATTCACTGCAGCTCACAGCCCAAGATTTCATTCCCAGGTTGTCTCTGCACAGAGGCCACTCACTGCCACATTCCCTGCCTCTGTCTCAGAAGAATAAGGCTGACACCCCCTGATGAATGTTGCTTAATGAAGCAGCCTTGGCCCAGCACCAGGAATGGGTGTTATTTGTGGCAATCACTGGGTGAGGACACACAGGATGGCACGAGGTCCACAGTGGTTCAAAGATGTGTTCTATTCCTGTGGGTGCCACTGACACACTGCACTGGGTGCACAACACAAGTCCCTGCCTGTGCAAGAGAACAACCTCAAATGTAGGTGAGGATGAGTGAAAAATGTGGCCTTCCTGACAGTGCCACATAGAGGACTTAAGATGTTAACTTTGGCCTCTGTGCTCGGCACTGGTGAGGCCACACCTCGAGTCCTGTGTCCAGTTCTGGGTCCCTCACGGCAGGAAAGGCACTGAGGGGCTGGAGCATGTCCAGAGGTGGGAAAGGAGCTGGGTAAGGGTCTGGAGGGTCAGTCATGTGAAGAGTGGCTGAGGGAGCTGGGGGGGCTCAGCCTGGAGAAAAGGAGGCTCAGGGGAGACTGGTCAGAGTAACACATCTCAGCCAAGCCGTGCAGGAGAGAAACTCTGCTGTGCTTTACAGAAAGGATTGGTGAATGGCCTAACAACAAACTGTCTGGGTCTGTCCTCCCCAGCAAGCTCTGGAAATGAGCTCTTGGAATGAGTCAGTGGTGATTTCCACCTGGAGAAGGTGTTCCACACCAGCTTTGTCTCTTTTCTTTCCCTTCCCCTCCCCTTTCCCACTAACTTCCCATTGCTGCAATGCTCGTTATTTTGTAATTCTATTGTCACCCTTTCACTGACAGATTTGTGGTGTTTTAACCAAGAAACCTACATTAAAATATTGAAATATGTCATTAAATATTTATTTCCTTCAGCAACTTGTAAAGGCAGAAGGAAATTAGGGAGAAAAACTGTCAGAAAGGAGCTTAATATTAACTTTTTTTTGAAGACACTCTTTATGGTCATGCTGCCTGAGGGACCTGCAAAGACAGACTCACAGAGACCATGGTGTTAGCTTTTCCTCCTTGCACTCTGTCTCCCTCTCCAGTGGCCTTTTTCTATTCTAGGATTCAGCTTGCTGTGCTCAATTCTCCCCTTTCCACCTCCTGTGTAAATCAAGGTTAACTCCATTCCGGTCAGTGACGCAGCCAAAGACACAGATCCTCAGCTGGAGGGAAATATGGGACTGACCCCCACCTGTGTGCCCCTGGACAGCTCTCCCCTGACAGTCCCTTCCCCTCTCCTGTGCACTGATGGAATCCAAGAGCAGCTCTGCTACAGGTTCTAAATAAAATGACATAAATTGGGTGACACCTGTGTCAAGTCCAAGGTCTGCACTGTTTGCACAGTCTGCTCATTCCCTTTATATCTGCACATGAAGGAAACACGGAGATGGGGAAAGATGGCAGGAATTACCTTCATAGGTAGCAGGCAGGACTTCATCATGAGACAGTATTTACTATCCCAGGAGGAAACCACCCAGGGATCTCTGATAATGTCTCCTACAGGTGCTGGGATCTCTGACAATGTCAAGAGCCACCCCAGAGGCTGCTGTGGCCACAGCTGGGGGTGTCTTCAGAATTTTTCCCCTTGGCCTGCCTGTAAGGATTTTCCCATGTAATTCTGATTTCTTATATCCACACCACCACTTCCTTCTTCCACAGACCTTCTCCATGACAGGGCTGAGAACTGCAGAGCAATTGCTGCTCTTTATCCCAAAGAAGTTTTTACAGTGTGGGTGGGCACAAGCACAGGCTGCCCAGAGAAGCTGTGGCTGCCCCATCCCTGGAAGTGTCCAAGGCCAGGTTGGACAGGGCTTGGAGCAGGCTGGGATAGAGGAAGGTGTCCCTGCCCGTGGACTAGATGACCCTTCCAAAAGCCAAATATTTCTAGGATTCTGTAGTTCTAAGACCTGTGTGTGATGGCTCTGTGGATGCAGCAGAGACAGGCTCGGTGTGCTGGGAGCCCTGGGCACTGAAGAATTAAATTTCCACTTTCAGGGAGATTTGGTCTCCCGTCAAAATAAGCAGAAGAACATTGGCTGTGTTTCTCCACTTCTCTCCTAGACACTCTCACTCTCTCCAGTGTCAAACCCTCCATTTCTGGGGTGTGTAACAATGTACTGACAACGGCGTGCTCTGCTCTGTGCTCTCACACACAGACAAATACACACACACTCACACACATCCCTGGACCTGCTGGATCGTTGTCACCTGATTTTCAAGGCTTTTCATTTTCTTCTGTAGGTGACAGCACCGAGGGAGCCAAACGGTTATGGCAGCAGAACTAAAACAACCCAGCAGTTTGTGGAACAGCTGGGCAGCACCAACAGCAAACAATGATCTGCTGGAGCTCCTTCTCCATGAGCTCCCCAGGTTAAAGAGCGGGGCTGCAGCCCCTGCCTGCTCCACCCATCCACACACACCTCTGCAGGAAGGTCAGGGGCATTTTCTGGATGAGCACAAAGCAGCAGCACCAATATCAGACATTTGGCATTCGACATCCCAAAATTCAGGGTGGGAAGAGCCATTCACAGAGGCTCTTCAGAGAAAGGGAGGACACCTCCCATGAAGAGGCCATTGCAGAGACTGTTGCAGGTTCCACCCCCCATAGTGCATCTTTTTTTTTTTTTTTTAAATTTTTTGCATTGCCTGGTTAAAATAATTCCCTCCTCCTGAGAAAATATCATAAGGAACTTACATATGTTAAGTGTTGGTCAGAGAAGGAAGTGAAAGAGAAGGACAAATAGTTATCCCCAAAAATCATCTCAGCTGCAGGAGACTCAAAAAGATCCTTTCACAGGTGTGAAGCTTTTTTGACCAGCCTTGGTAGCTGCAGCAGTGCCAGAGCCAGGGCTGTACTGCAGTCTGGGATGTGGGGAAAGCACTCCAGGAAACAGAGTCCTACAGCAGAGATGGAATTATTTGGATTTTCCACACCATTACATC
Organism: Myiotriccus ornatus; assembly: GCA_036023395.1. Taxonomy (NCBI): domain Eukaryota; kingdom Metazoa; phylum Chordata; class Aves; order Passeriformes; family Tyrannidae; genus Myiotriccus; species Myiotriccus ornatus. The sequence continues at coordinate 7,156,119 of JAYRBT010000038.1, forward strand.
AAGTGCCCTTTTCCCTCTCCATCACTCCCTAAGACTGCTTATAATATGTAATTTGCCTTCAGAAAATTAATCATCATCTCTATCATTCCATTTCTTTTTTTTCATTGAATTCCCACTCAGGTATGACTGTATTTTTTGTGGGCAGAAATTAAATATTTCACCCCCAAGCCCATAGACCTCAGTTTCAAAAGTTTTCTTTCTTTTTCTTTGTTCCTTTCTTTTTCTTTCTTTCTTTTTCTTTCTTTCTTCCCTTCTTTCCTTCTTTCTCTCTCTTTCTTCCTTTCTTTTTCTTTCTTTTCTCCCTTTCTTCTTTGGGATTTTTTTTCAGTGCTCAGCTTCTTTTTTTTTTCACAAAACAAATGAGCCCAGAAACTACAATACCAAGCTGGCACTCCCTAAGACACTTCATAATAATAATTAAATTAATTGTTTTGAGCTGCTCAGCACTTCGATGTGTTTCAGGTGGTTTTTTTCCCTTGTCTGTCTGGGAAATGGGGGAGACTCTGCCAGGTGCTGGCCCAGGTACAGGGGAATGGAAAAAGGAAGATTTCTTTGAGACACAAATAAGATCCACACTGTGAATGACTCAGCACCTCATGTCAAAATTTGGCCCATATCAAGAGGAACACAAAAGGCTGATCACAATGAGCAATAATCCAAAAATACACTGGCAAGAGGCTCGTAGTGTGGATTTCAGAGCGGGGCAGGACAATTAGGGCTGTGCAAGATAGTCACAGGGACAAAAATAGATCCAATTCCAAGTGGAAGGTGCCTTTGAAATTTGGGATTTGCATTTTTTTTGTGTGCATGCTTTCAACTCAAAAATAGCACCTGGGTTAAAGAGAGTAGGCAAAGTGCGAGGATAATACTAAATGTTGTTTATTTTACCAATAACAAAAATCTGGAAGGAACCCAGGAGTATCACTTGTGCAAGATTTAACACAAAGGACTGTGCTTTGCTTTGTTTTCCTTTAACAAATCCAGTTCTAATTGTCATCACTGCGAGAGAAATACTGCAGCTCTTTTCAGCAGTCAGAGAAAAGGCACCTTAGATTAAGAGAACGCCCCGTGATTCAGGAACCCATGTGCGTGTTCTTGATCTTCCGCTGACTTCTGGGGGGAATTAAATGGCCTCAGTTTTTTATGGGCAGTTAAGTGCCTACTGGGATTCTCAGATGCACTTCAGAGCCTGACAGCCCTACACATAATTCTCTGCATGTTTTTCTCTCTCTCGCTGCACCACAGGTGATGGGACTGGCAGGATTTCCTCCACTGTCATGAGAAAGACTTAGAAGTGCTTAGATGGTGCACAGAAGACTGAAAGACACATGTAATCACCAGCTTTAAAAGAGCCTGGTTTAAAAAAATAAATTAAAAAAATTTAAAATTCCCAACTTTCCACCCATGACAATCCAGCCTTTTGACTTTGCCCCACTGGCAACAGTGCAGGGAGGGAAACAGATCCTTGGAACAGGGTCTCCATCCAAAGCAATTCAAAGCCCTTATTTACAATTCTCAGTATTGATATTTCAGGCTGGATTTTAAAGCTGCTTCCTGCAGCTCCTGTTTTGACTTTCAGCCCGATTCTGAGTGCTGTGGTCTTCTGAAGCCTCGAACCTTTGCTGTGCTGGGATGGCCCCATAGGTTCAGCACGTTAATCAGCTTTCTCTCTGCTTCCTCTCACTATGAGAGCAGGAAATTTCCTTCCCACTGTTGGGAAGTGGTCTATTTGTGGGCACAAGTCCCACCCTGGATGTTGAAGTCCTTGCTTGGTTCTCTCCTCCAACCTTCCAGCACTTTGCAGACAGGTTCAGCCTCAGATAAAAACGCCTTCATGCTTCTCCTGTGTTTATTCTGTTACCTGCCTCTAACAGCATTTTCCAAGGTATTTCAGGTTGCTGATCTCCATTAGGACACACAGCTGGTGCCTGAAATTCAAACATTTTCCACATTTTGTGAAACAGCTCAGCACCAAAGGGTGCTCCTAGGCTGGCATTTCTCTTGTAACTTCTTCTCCCCCCTTTGTCCCAAACTTCCAGATGAATCTTGATTCCTTTTTGGTGCTTTAACATCTCTCACTCCTGGGTTCTTTTCTGCATGGAGGAGGTGAAACAGAAGAAAAGCAGAAAAGGAACTTGTGTCTAATGCTCTTGAAATCATCCCACTCAGTTATATGCTTTTCCAGGACTCTTTCAGCCCAGTGATCTATCCAGTCTTTAGGTACAAAAATCCTTAAAACAAATCCCAGGAGAGTAGTGAAGAAGATCACACAGGCAAATCTTAATGCTGACAACATCCATTAGTTCATCAGCTGATGGTAAAACAGATGAAAAGTGGAGCCCACATGTTCCCTCACCTTTCAGTGAAATAGAAATCCCTGTTCTTTCCAGAGTTTGGATTTGATTCAGTCTGTGGGAGTGAGTGGGATGAATGGGTCTGAGTGGGATCAGATGAGCAGCTCTGCTCTCTCCCCACTCCTCTTTGGCTCCCTCATGCTCTGACATTTATTTGGAGCAATGAAGTCATTCCAGGGTATTTTGGAAGGAGGAAGCTGGCACATTTCACAGTTGAAAGGAAGCTGTGGCCATCCTCAATGGTGATGGATTTTTGCAGAGACATGAGGTCATTACTGAAAATTTGGTCCCATGTGCCAAGATCAGCCCATGAAAACTCACTGTGATGAGCAGACCTGACCTGAGTGTTATTTGGTGGGGCCTGCAAAGCCATCCCCCTTCTAAAATAACTGTTTTCAGGCCAACCAAATGATGCCAAGCTCAAAAGCTTGCCCAGCTCATTGCAGCACTGCCTGTCCTGGCAGCTCTACTGACACCCTCAGGGATGAGAGAGGAGAGAGAAAAGGTTGAACAGAGCCCATGGAGCACCACTGACCAGCCCAGAGCTGTTATTTGCCCTCACCTCCTTCCCATTTTCCTCCTCCCCATGTTTCTGGGGTTATGGAAAATACTCAGAAGCCAGGAGTTGACTGCCCTGCTGTAGATGAAGGAGAATATTCCCAAACTGCTTCCTGCAGGGATTCTTACTTTTAATTGAACATGATAATATCTCACCCATTGCCTTAGAAATGCTGGGGAAAAGCTCAAGTCCATTCTACCCACAGTGGAAAAGGCAGTCCAGGGAGCTGCTTTGGGAAGTGTTTCTCCCAGGGATGCAGAAATCTCTTTGTGGAGCATCTCCAGTGACAACTTCTATCAGTAACCTGTGATATGAGCAGTCCCTGACCACCACGCCACAGAAACCTCCTCTGCCTCTCAACAGAAAATTTTATTTAGCACCTTTTTTTTTTTTTTCTCTCTTTCTTGGGTGACAAATTGCATGAGACATCAAGAAAAAGGGTGTGGAGGTTAGGGATCAAGTATGAGACAAGGGAAATGTCAGTGGCTATTTTTACCTCTGCCTCAGACAAAACACGAGCCTCAGAGTGGCCATTCACACTTGGTTTTCCCTTCAGCTGTGTTTGCAGCACTTTGGGAATCCTTGGGTAAAAAGGTGAATTGTCATCACTTCCTACACTCAGCACTGGGAAACTGGTCCACTTGGAACTCAGGAAGTTTGGCTTTTCAGTTTCTATTTCTGTGTGACCCCTGAGCAGTTCTGAACATCAGGAAGCTCAGATGACCCAGCTGACTTATCTTTATAACAACATCTTTAATTTAATTGTCCATACTGAAAAACTCTGTCTCATCTCCAGTATTTCAATCACCAGATTCTCCTTAAGCCAAAGAGCAGTGGGAAGTACCTAAATCCTTGTATATTCCAGAAATGTGATGGGAATGATGGACCCTTTTTTTGAAATACTGAAAGATGACCATTTATACAGTGAAAGGTAGAACTGGAGTTAATCTGGGTTAACCTCAAATTGAATTATCCAAGAGAATAAACCCAAAGACAAAGCTCATTTTACCACAGTTTTTCTCCCTCTTTCCTTCTCCCTTCCAAAAGGCACAGACTTGGCAGAATGACAGAAAACCAGATCAAGGAGAAACGAGCCACCACTACCAAAACCCTCTGCTGCAAAAGCCGGCCCTGAAAGTTTGTTGCACTGTCAGCAGGAAAAGCAATATTGAGCTTTGAAAAATTAATATGATGCTCACTTGCTGTCTAGTTCCTCCTCTGCTTGTCAATAATTCTGTTCATTCCACGAATATTAAACCTGTTTGCCAGAGCCCTTAATGTGACAAGAAGCTGATGCCTGAAAGCACGATTACTTTCAACTACACATCATATTTAATTTATTACATAACCTGGTGTTATTGCTTTTATTGATGAACTGTACAGTGTAAAATGATTATTTGTTAAAGATTTCACTGTAGTAAAGGAAAAGGGAGGGGAAAAAAAAAAAGAAGAAGAGAAAAATCTTTACTGCTCTGAAAAAGCCTCTTGTAAATGTTTTTCTGAAAAGATTCAGGACTGGGAGTTACTGTTATTACCCGATTTTTGGCTCCACACATTCTTTGAACTGCAGCTCCATCACTTAATTCAATCCCTGTACTGACAGAGGGACAAGCAGCAGAGGAACAGAGTGAAGCCTCTTCCCAGTGGGATGATGGACATGGAAATCTTCCCTGCTCTGTGCCAGTTAAATCCAGGTGGTTTGTCTGGGCAGGACAATGTAAGTCCCACATCTGAGCTCAAGTTCCATCTCCTCCTCTGTGTCTCTGTAATGTGGTAAGAGCTCACTGGTGTCTGTCACTGAGCCCAGGGACTGTCCTGACGCAAATACTCCACAATGCTGCTCAGGGGCAACAGGAAAGATGAGATTCCTGCCTTGAAGGAACATTTACCCTGATTTGAGAAGGTAGGAAACAGGGAATTTGTTTTATGCATTTGAGAAACAAAGGACTGGAGACACAGTGGAATTAGTGCTCATATTGCAACTTAATTTCAATAAAGAGACCATTTCTTTGGTTTCCAAGTTGTCCCCTGGAGTGGTCTGTGTTTCTCTGTACGCTAAAGGAAGCAGATATCTTAGGTGACTACTGTGAATGCTGATGGTTGAGTCATTGGATCATCCCCACTGTCCATTTGCTATTTTAGGCTTTCAGTTCAGAGGCATAAATGACAATGTGCGAAACAGAGTCTCATTTGGGCAAGTCAGTGCTGGGAGGTTGTGGTCCTTCTCTGACACTTCAGCTCCCAAGGACAGGACACTGGCTTGCAGCTCTGAGCAGTCACCTGGACCTTTCACTGAACCTCTATGGGTCTTGCCTTCCTAATCCTAGACCCAGAGACAGGGACTTAATATCCTATATAAAAACTGCTCACATCAGGACACTGCACAGGAGCCAACACGTGCCCAGCAGAGTGTCCCAATAGAGTATTTTAGTCCTAACACCATCCTCTTCCAGAAATACATGGTTTCAATTTAAGTGGTGAGAGGGTGAAGTTCAGTTTGTAAGAAAAAATCAAACCACAAAGGAAATGCATTACTCAGTCCCAAGTTTTAGAAATTAATTATCTGTCGATTCCTGAATCCATGGTATCAGCTGGAGTTTTTATCTCTGATTTCACTCAGGTAGCAACACAGCATTTTGAAAAGAAGAAATTTTGAAGTCTGCAAACTAAATAGAGATGTCCCTCCTGATTAAAAGGTGCACTGCATCTCCATAATGCTCTGGGAGAAACTCAGTCTCGGATTCTTGGGATGGTTTGATACTGAAATAGATGTAATAAAGAATACAACCTGCTGCTGAGAGACATTTCTCTTGCAAATTGGTTATAAACAGCACTATTGATGGCATTGATATAAGAAGCAAGAATAAAAAAAATAAGGAAGCCTAGTTTTGGATGTATTTCTGTCCATGGCTGATTGCAAATGCCAGTTGAAGATTTAATTGTTGGGGCTTTTCTAAAATAGCTTTTTCCCTGTTGAATTTTTATTTTCTGAAAGTCTTGGACCTCATGCTGCAACTCCCATGTTCACCAGGAACTTCTTAGAGTCTCTCATTCCATCCAGCTGTTTGAGTCCAAAAAACAGAAGTAAAAAATGGGATCACTGTCTTGGCAGGGTTTTGACCCAAGCTCTCTTTCTCTGGAGGAAAGGAAATTCCAGGGGTAAAAACCAGAAATACAAACCCCAGTGGTCTGCATTTCCCAGAAAGATTAAAATAATAGCAATGATTCAACTTGGTGTTTCATTGCCTTCCTGACCCCTGCCACTCTCTGCCTTCCAGATGCCAAGATCTTAACTGGGATTCTGGGAAACACAGGATACCTGCAGCTTCTGATCACATAAAAGGAATAGAACAAGAAAAAGAAAAGAAGAAGTAGGGGGGAAACAAGTCAGAATAAAGCAGATAAGCAAAAAAAAAAAAAAAAGAAGTGAGGTACAGACCTGTTAAGATTTCTAGGTGGCCAAGGGAGTTTTGTTCATCCCCAAGATACTGGTGTTTATCTGAATAAGGATCTTCTGCTCTGTCATGTGAGCACAGGGACTGTGCTCCATTCTTTCTTTCTCTTTTCCCTTCCATTGCTCTTGAATAGCAAATGTCTGCAAAAACGAGCTGTCCTGCTTTCCAGAGGGTGTATTGAGCCATGCAGGCCACCACAGTGAACGGTTCCCATCCAGCTTTGCCAAGCAGGCTTTGGACTGGGATTAGTTTTGCCCCAAAATCACTGCTCCTCCTGGCAGCCCAGCCAGTCCCTCCCACACTCCTGCCTCTGCACAAAGCAGGGCTCTACCTGGCAAAGCCATTCCTATTCTGAAGGACGTGCAAGATGCCTCACTGATACGTGCTTTCCTTCCCTTGCTTCCCCATCCCTGATTCCAACCATCCAAACCGAACTCTGGGGTGATTAAAACAAAAGCAGATATGAGAGTTATAGGGTTGGGTTTTTTTGGTTTTTTTTTTGGGAGGGGGGATTGTTTTTAAAACTCTCCCTTATCTCTGAGGAATTTACAGGGGCTGATTTGTCAATTGCTTTTTTATTCCCTCTGACTTGCTCAGTGCTGGGGATGTGGCTCTGACCTCCAGCAGCAGAACTTCCGCTCTGTTCCCGGCACTGTCCCGGAGCGCTTTGCAGCTCATTGAAAACCCATTAATTCTGTCTGTGCCCTATCAGATTAAAACTTCTCTTCAAATAACATTTCAAATATCAGCTGCTTCCCCTTAATATCTTTCTTCCATAACATTTCTCCCAGCTCCACACACACGCTCCGCTCCCCTGGGTAATTCCCTTTTCTACACGTACTGTTGATTCTTTAAGAACACACACTCTCTACTCCCTCTTTTTGCTGATGTTCTCCACTGCATCTTGCTCTCTCCTACCTCATCTCCTCTTTCTCTTGCCCTTATTCTATTCCTCTTATATAAGGAGAAGCAGCAGGTCTTTTCTACATTTCCCAGAGCCCCAAATTACAGCCCCAACAGAGAATTGTTACCAGAGACTTCCCACTTGGTCAGACAGCAAAACTCAGCTGCACGTTCATCAAAACAGCAGCCACTGAATTTGCTGGGGCCATACATGTAGAAGCATAAAAATGTGTTTCTGAGTAACCCTGAAGACCCACCCCAGTGATTCCCCACCAACCAACCAACCAAGACATCCCTGTTTCCACTGGACTGAGTTCCAATATCCTATGGCCAGACTTCAGCTCCAGGGAACGGGGAGGCTGTGAGGTCTTTCACACCCCACCAACCTCACTGACAGGCCTGAGCTATGACTCCACAGCCTCTGTCACAAGACTTTTGTGGGTGGTAGCTCGTTTTTGTTTCCATCAGTGAGCCCCAGAAGTTCTGGATGCAGCATGGAGACCATGACTCAGTACATCCTCCCCTTCCTCAGCCAACACCTTCCAGATTTGGAACAGCAAAGCTTGGATGTACGTTCATTGTCAGTGGGCATGGGTTTGTGTAGGAGAAAGGCAGAAAGGGATGACAAACACTTGATGCCATTAGAAAACCTCTTCTGATGTCATTGAGGACCTTGCAGCCTCTGCCCAGAAGCAGAAATTATCCTGGGCCAGTGGAGTTTGTTGTGGTTTCTCTTTGATGATAACACCAAGGTCATGGGTTTAATTCCTGGATGAGCCATTCACTAAAGAGTTGGACTTGATCATCCTTGTGGGTCCCTTCCAACTCAGAATATTCTGGGATTCTGACTTTTCAAAGTGCTTATCTTAACTTCCCCACTCCCTTTATCCTTCTCCCCTCTCCTGCTGCTTGGCTGGCAGGGACCTGTGTCTGCTTTGGAGAGGTGCAGGAGGCCGGGGCAGTGCTGACAGACAGCCAGGCTTCATCCCAGAGAACCAGGGCAGAAGTCAGTGAGGGGAAGCAGAGTGGGCAGCAGGTTCCTCTTGCAGAGAAAATGGTGCTAACCCATAAGAACCACCTCTCACACAGGCAATATGTTTGTGTTCACCCAGGAAATGGGAGATGTGGTGTAGAGGAATTAAGTACCACAGGGGTGACAGAATGCAAGGGTGAGATTGTCCCCCTCTTGCAGGTCCCCCCCAGCAGGGCATGGAGAGCACCCTTGGCCTGAAGGCAAGGGCTGGGTGGGACATGGACATTTCAATCCAGCCTGAGGAGCGGGTTTGGGGGACCCAGCAGTGTCAAACACAGGGGACTCTAAAGCTGCTGCTGAAGATGCCACTCTCAGCTCTCCTTCCCCTCCTGTATCTTTGACCTCTGATACAGCAACAACCATAAACTTGGAGCCAGAAAACACACCAATCCTTTGGCATCATTCGTGTGCTCAAGAGACTTTCATCCCACATGGACTTAGGTCTAGCCCCCCACCCTGATTGCCAACTGGTGACTCTCCAATAAGTCAAACTACCACAGCTTCCAATCCCTGCTGGTTCCACAGTATTTTAGGATATGGTGCATCCAAGCATTAACACAGCCAATTATTTTTTCCTGGGTGATTAAGGCAAGGGAGTTTGATTGGGGCAGAACTGCCTAATCTGGTCTGAAATATTCAAGAGAAACAGACTCTGCATATATTTTGTTCAGTGCATTTGGGAAGAGGTTGCCCACAGAGAGAAGGAATGCTCCATATGGATTTAAACCTGTGCAAGGTGGAATGGACTCAGCTCAGTAGTTTGCAATACATTATTTATCAGAGGAGTTTATCTTCTATTTTTGCTCATGGTATTCCTCAGATCATTTTTTTTTTCACAGTCCTTCATTATTCAAGCATAGTTGGTGATTTTACACATATATATGTATAGATGAAATCTCTAAAGATTTCTCAGAAGAGGTTTTTAGTTGGTCTCAGTCTTTCAATTGCAATGGCTGAGTTGAATCATCTGTCCCTGGTCTTACTATTCACAATAGGAGGAAGTTGCAATAACCACTGAATAGCCATGCACATTAATTTTGAAATTCCTGTTCATCTAGAAAAATTCCGTGGTGTGAATGTTTATTGCCATTGTTGTTATTACTGTTTATTTTTTAATAGCAGGAGGAGCTCCATTGTCCCTGGTCTCCTGGTGGACACCGAGGGGTGCAAGACAACTGAAGGAACTTCATTATATGTTTGGAGGATGCATTAATACCAACAGTACCATTATATTCTTCCTGTCTGGTACTTTTTTCCTGAACTGAATACTTAATTCTTCTTCAAGGACCAGCTTTAGCATATGCAGGGCCCTGTGTGAAATCAACACAGCATTCCCAGAGAGGAAAATTATATGGATGGGAGTATCAGAGGCTGAAATTATGAAAACTATATATAAAGTAAAAAATCTGGACCCATGCTGACTCTTTTCTACTTACAGGCATTTATCTAGACCTGGTCTAGTGGCACGAACAAAGAACAAGTTAGTTGGATTTGCACCACTGCAAAGTCATCTTAAAAGAATTTATTTTGCAGTTTGCTAATCATTCCATCATTAGTACCGCAGTCCACAGCCAGACTGGGACATCTGCTTTCATGGGGGGTTGGAATTTAAAACAGGTAGAAGGATCTTTCACACTAAAACTGCTCCCAAAGGCTGGGGATGGCCTAAAGTGATGTAGTTTAGGGGGAAGGATAGGACCCTTAAAGCTGGCTTGCCTTATCCTTCACCACTCAGAGAATCAGGACGCAGGAAAATATTTCTCTGTGCTTCCCCTAAAGACGAGTCCCCCGATTTTCACCATTTTTGGACTGGGGACTAAAATGCTGTCCCTGTTCACAGCAATGGCAGAACTCAGAAATGCCAGTCTCCTAATGATGTCTGCAGTTCTGAAAGGGAAAATAAAGGGGGAAGTATGCAGAAGGATTTGCTGTGATGTCCAAGAATAAAGCAGCTTCCCACTGGAAATCAAGCCCCCTTTAAATGAAAGCTGGGTCCCCAAAATCCAAGGCACACTCCTTAATTAGCCTCTTCTGCAAAGCACAGGCAGTGAATGCGATTGTGAGGCAGCTCTTGGGTTTTATTTCTGTGTTTGTTTGTCTGTTTGTTTCTGAGCAGCCAAAGAAAACTTCTCCAGGGACCTCTTTGATTCCTCTCTGCAGTCTGGGCTGGAATATTGATCCTGGAGAAGCGATGTGTGTTTTGTGTCTGTGCGTTGGAGAAGAGCTGTGAGTTTTGTGTTATGTGAGCATGCACAAGCCTGTAGGAATGCAGAAAAGGTGAGACAGGCTTGGAGTTCATCCTACCAGCCCCATCCTCTCCCCACAGCGCCTCTTCTCCTTCTCTCTCCAAGCCCAAGCTGTGAGAAGCTCGTGTATTGCCATTGCTTCAAAATCCAGCTGTAATTTTCTGGCTAATGGAAGACATATTGACAAAAGTTGACATTAAGTGGAACTAATTACACTGTAACTGCTAAATAACTAAGAAATAACTACCCTGTAATTTATGGTGCAGCACGGACTGCGTGTAGCAGCTTTCAGGGCTGCTGGATCTGCGCTGAGCTCACTGATGCCTGTGCTGCAGAGCTCTTCCCCTGCCAGGAGGATCCAGTCGCTGGGAAACTGCCAGCCCTGCAAACACACAGTGCCATGATTAGAGCACAAACCCAGCCAGGCTTCCCACAACCCACCACAGCCCTGCTCCAGAGCAACAGGATAAACGTCTGATAAGAGCACTCATTTTATTCCTGGTTTTCATTTAAAGCCCTAATTCCATCTGGGATGCTCTCTCTCCCTGCAAGGTGTATGCAGGACTCTGTGCACCTCCTGCATCACTTCCCATCGAGGATACCAAGGAGTGGGATATATAAAAGTGCAGGTTTGCTGCCTGTTGTAATTGTGGCACCAACCTCCTTACTCTACTCAAATTTGTTGAATGAGGCATCAAGCACAGAGCTGGGAGCAGGGGAAGGCAAGATTCCTTGTTTTCACGAGGGGGATGGGGAATGCCAAAGGACAGGGGGAATCTCTTCCATACATCACTGTCACGCAGCAATATCAGCATCCAATTCAGAAGGTACAGTTGAACGTGCCCTGTTCCATCTGATCAAACTCTGGATTTCTTAGAGCTTATCGTTAAAGTTGATGAGAAAACAGGCATTCAGTCTCCAGAGGAATCTAGCAGCTAAACATTTGCTTGTGTCTCAGATAGGAGCAAATCAGAAAATACGGGTTTGAAATATCTCTCTTCAGAAGTTATGCCACCACCTACTGAAATGCTTCATTTTGGTATTATTGGAATGTAGTTTAGTAGTGCAGTACTGGATGGTATATAGATATGTAACAGAACAAAATTAAGAATCTAATATAGAAGTGAAAACAAGTGGGAAATGAAGCAGGAAACAGTTGAAATAATAAAAAATTTAAAATCCATTTTGATTTCAAATTGATTCAATATTTTGCCTTTGAAATGTCATTGGAATTAGAGTACTCCAATGAAGCATTCACATTTTTACCTATTACCTAAAGAACAGCCTTTTCCCAGGGGGAAAATGTTCCATAGACCAATTTACAACCAAGTGCAATCCACATATTTTTTAGCCTGGAAACTCTTCGGTGCAGAAGTGAGAACTTTGTGCTTTGGTGGTGCAGCTCCGAGCACAGCAGGGCAGATCTCCAGGCACCCCCTCCACAGAAAGCACAAATAACAGAGCTGTTGGTCTGGAGTTTTGCTGATGAGCCCCAGAGGAAGTTATATTGTGCATAAGGAAACCACAGAATTTGGAGGCAATGAGAGAAGGGAGAGGGAAAAATCAGTCTGTGCTGGAGACAGGAAGACAGACAGAGAAAAGAGAGAGTGAGATTGCAAAGATAGACAGGTGGGGAGGAAGAGAGAGAGGTGCAATTCAGCACCTGCTCCTGCCTGATTCGTTCCACCTCCATTATCATGCACCAGAACAACTCATTCTTCTTTTTTTTTCTTTTTTTCCAGAAAGCGTAATAATGTTCCACAGGTGAAGGAGTTATCTCAGCTTTTCTCTTTTCCAGCAAAGCTAACACTCGGTACATGAAATAAAGGTTATCTTGAAAAATAGACGCTGCAACTCGCATACAAAGGAGCCCTTTCCTGTGGCAGGGAGTCTTTTCTGAAGGGGTCTGTTCGGTTTTGTGCTCAGGAGAAAAAGGGGAAGAAAATGGAACTGACTGCTTAGTCCCCCTGCCAGGTTTCCAAATTGACTGTTGAACAGGACCTGGGAGGGTCTCTCCCATGCCACGAGGAGCAGGTTAGCCCTGGGGAGATAAGCAAGGATGGGGATGGAGAGGAAGGAAACGCTGCTGGGATTAGGACAAAATTCACCTTGTACAGCTCTCCTAAACCCATGAGGTCAGGGATGCTCTGAGGGGCAAAGTCTGTGTGTGTGCAGAGTCCCAGGTGCACAGGAAGGGGAAGGAAAAGGCAGATTTCCTGGGGGTTGTGTGTCAGGATGACTAAAGCACGAGACACAGCTGCCCACATCGAGGGGAGCAGAGCATCAATGCCGGTGCTCCTGCCTGTGTGATCTCCTCTGCTGTGCTCTCAGCATCCCTGTGCTGCTGCCTCCACCTGCCTTCTGCTGCTCCCTGCTCATGGATCCAGTGGTGGGAGTCTGTTCACTGCCACGACTGAAACAACAAGATAAAGCGTGTTTTGATACATTCCCTGTGCTGCCGAATCTAGGCATTCCTCAAAACCAACCCTAAAATCATCTCCAAAGAGAAGCAGCCCACTGAAATGACTAAATAAAAGGTTTGGCTGTAGTTCTGAATGAAAGACTGGTGTGAACCAATACACTGCCTCGTGCCCTGAAGCTCATTAAAGAACAGTAAGGGATCCACAGAACAGGGCTCTGTGATGGCTCCTTTCAAGTGTCACTGTGCTGCTGAGGAGGAACAAGGACAGCTCCTGGGCAGCACCACCAGGCATCTCAGGTGTGGATTTAGTGTTCAGCTGGAACAGGTCTGGGTGTGTTCACACTTAATTTCCTTGCAACAGCCGCCTGTCACTTTAATGTTCTTGGAACATTATAAAAAAAAACCCGACCTCTGAAAGCCCTCACAGAAGTGATGTATTTATTTTACTAGCAGCTCCTGTCACTGTGATCAGCCCTTGGGTGAAATGTGGATTTTTATTCTCGTTGAATTTTGTTTTCTTTTTCCATAATTGACAATAATTTTGCAAAGCTCCAGAATTCGCCTTTCCTTCCTTACATCAAATTGCTGGAAGTCCCTGAGTAGCTCTAATGCTTCCTGAAACCCTGGAAATGTTGACATAACTCGGAGTGATATCACACACCTTGGGCTCAGTCATGCAGCTCAGTCAGTCAAACATTCCCTTGTTTTGAAGGCACTGGACGCCAGTGTGGATGTTGGTGACACGCTGCCATTTCAGGATTAGAAAAATGAGGCTCTCTCAGAATCCCTCCCTCCCCTCGGAGGATCCTTTCCCATTGTCTGCAGTGAGCAGCGGTTCAAAGACTGTCAGAGCACATAAACATGACACAGTAACTGAGAACATCAAAGAGCATTATGTTTTCCATACATAAAGAGTGACAAGCTGCCTAACACTTTATATTAAAAATTCAGACAAAAAACAATTCAAGAAAAATCAAAGCAAAGCCTCCAAAAGAGAGAGTCAGACGCCACACTCTTCTGTTACAGGCTCTTATCTTTTTTGCCTTGCAAAGTGTCCTTTAAACTCTGCTCCTAAATATATACATATAGAACCTCTTTTTCAGCAGGGATGTTGTTGCTGTTTATAGAGGAAAGGAAAGGTATACATAAATGCTGTGGTGTAATATCAGCAGAGTCAGCTCCTGGAACGGAAGCCTCTGCCATTCCAGTAGGTAAAGCCGGAAGGAATCCTTGGAGAGAGCAAAGTCCATCACTACAATCACCATCCATGATTAAATCTCTTAAAGCTGGATTTATGGACTCAGTTCTGGTGCTATGAAGCGATGGTCCAGGCATCATGGAGAAAAGAAAGGAGAGGTGTAAGGACAGAAGATATGATATCCTCTATTTGGCAAAATAACTGAATAAATGACATATAAAAATGATGAGAAGTAAAGAATCAAATCTGTTGGTGGAAGGCAGATGCTGTTAAAGAGCAGAGGTGGAATAGAGCTATTTATGTGCCATGGAAGGCCTTGGCATGAGCTGGGCATGCTTTGAAAAATGATGGAAACATTAAAAGGAACATTTAGTTTCAAAGAACTGAAAATCATGGTGAATTGGAATTGAATTTAGTCAGGAGGTTTGGACCAAAAAAAGGGAACAGGAAGAATCTGGAAAAACTTTATACATTTCAAAACTTTGTTAAAAGATTTATAAGTGTTTTATATGTATAAGTGAGCTTTTCTTTGTTTCACATCAGCATTTGCATTTTAAAAATCAGCTTAAAGCAAAACTAGGTGAAGAGGTTAAATAACTCTGAGAAGAGACATTCAGTTCTTAAGCAAGTGTAGTGCTCCAGATTAAACATGGGGTTGGACTTGTCTTTAAATTCTTTCCTTTCATTCCCCTTTCAAATATATTTTCAAACTCTAAATTATTTGAAGTGGATTTTGCCCTTTGACACTTTTTTTTTTAGCCTCTTTTGCAAATATGTATTAAAAAAAATGTTCTTAACATAGCTCTTATCACTGATAACCACTGGAAAATTATATAATACCAGCTGTTGTTTGTACAGTTCTTGAAAGGACTTCAATAACACACTGTTGACAAAATGGCCAAAGGGACTCAATAAGACTCAGGGACAAACTCCTATGTGAGATTCCACTGGAGCATTGAAAGTGGTTCACCACACACCTCAATCCTCTACCTCCTCTGCACATCCTGCTTCCCAACCTCTGCAATTCCAACACATTTCAATACCACCTGCTGCCTCTTTAGTAAAGCAGTGAAGCCCCAGGTGGGATTTCTGTGACAAAATGACCACCTGGTGATGGCCTCAAGCTTCTTCCTTGTGCAGCTTGTTCTCCTCCCTTTGAATCCAGAGATTTTTGAGTTTGCTCCATCCTTCCTGCCCTCTAAGCTGTGCCTAGAAAATCAGGGCCTTTGGGGACTGGCAAGGGAGCCACTGAAGCTTGTGCACAGAATATCCCCAGCTAATCCAAACCAGAGGCAACTGAACTGTGATTTGACTTGATTTGATTATCTTTTTTTTTTTTTTTTTTGTTCTTCTGCGGGTGGTGTTCTTCTATCTGCTCCTATTTACAAGCCAGGGGTTATTTGAAGTGGGTTATTTATTTATTTATGCACTTCTATTATCACAAGAACCAAACTGCAACCTTCAAGAAAGCGCGTTTGTGAAGGGCGGTGGTGGGGGGAGCCAACAAATTGGAGTCAGGGAAAGGGGGCTACATCTTTATCAAAAGACAACATCAAATTAATTTCTCTCTGGTCTCAGGAACTCATGTAAAATTTATAGGCTGTTTGTTAATTTTCCTGTAGCGCCAGCAGCACTGGTGTTTGTGATTCAGGAGAAGGGATGGGAAGGGAGAGGAGGGGAAGGGGGAGGCAGAGGAGGTGCACAGTGGCCTTGGCCAGGCTGACACGTGGAAGATCCTTGCTCACGTGCCAAACCTCACGTGGGATGTGAGTGGGAAGGCAGCAGGATGGATGGGTTTGGATGGGGTCCCACTCGCTGCTCTCCCTCCACAGCCAGGCTGCTTAAAATTCCAGTGGTGTCTCCAGCTCTCCCTACAAGGCTGCCCTTTCAACACCAACACAATGACTTCTCTTACATAACCCAACAGGCAATTTAGCAGGTTCACAACTCAAAATAGAAGGGGAATTACTTTTGTGTGAACACACCTTCTTTGTGCTTGCCCCCACCTTTCTCTACCATCTTCTTTATTTTCTGTTGGGTTCTGGAGCACGTCCGTGGAAGTGTCTGAGGCATTTGTGCCTTTTCCATTCTCTCAGCAGGACAAGGGCCACAGTCTAAGGCAACTGGAAAAAAACAGGGAGGTATCCCCTGTGTCTTAACTGAGATGAGAAGGCACACTCCCCACCTGTGCTGTACAATGGCAAGGTCATTTTTGTTTTGTTCTCAAAAGTCTCCGCTGGAATTAGGGATTTGCAGCTTTCAGGAGCTTTTCTGGCTTTGACAAACCCCACACTTCTGCTGGAACCACGAGGTGCCACAGGGAGCAGCAGAGCTGAGGGGGAATCATCTGATATCTGTATCCTTCCTGTGTCTCACAGCCCGGCAGAAAAGCTTTCAGAAACACTGAGAGATTTGAAAAGGTCCCACTATGACTGTGTATGTCTGGTAACTTAGCAAAGGTCAATATTTCCCAGCAATGTTTACAAGCTGAAGCCTCACACCACATTAGCAGCAAAAATAGACAAACAGAATTTCGGTAAAGTGAATTTCACTTTCATCCCAAACCTGAAGCATCTTGGTCTTCATTTTAAAGACGTCACCTGGCAATACTGCAAAAATACCCAGCTGGATGAGAATACATCTCTTTAAAACAAGCCTCTAGCCTTGATTTAAAGGCTTCAGAAGCCAAACACTTCCCTTGTTAGCTTTCCCACAATTTAAGAGCCCTGCTAAGCAAGTATATGACTTGCCTTTTCTTTTCCTTTCTCCCCCCCATTTTCACTTTCACAGCCTGTAACTTCACCCACCAGCCCAGGACACTCACCTAGAGATGGATGTTCCCAATTTCACATTCTGATCCCCCGTTTCCCATTTATTTCCCAGCTGGAAAACAGGTGAGCAAAGCCCATCCTACAGATGTACTGGAAATGATCAAGCCAAGAGATGATCGAGGTTAATTAGATTAATATAGAGAATAATGTTCTAGAATATTCTAAGGAATATAAACAATATTCTCAACATAAAGAATATTAAGAAATTGCTCCCCACTAGACGAGAGATTTTACACCAATTTCTAATAAACTACTTCACTGGACAGAAGGAAGGACCATCCCTGTGTGGGATGTAGCACGTGCCTCCCTCCCCTATTCCTGCCAGGAGAGGAGTGTAGTCATCCTCACAGCAACCCAGGGAGGGGAGGAAGAGCATTCCTGCCAGCCAGGGGTGATTTCTTCCCTCCGCAGCTATGGAGAGGAACGCTGTGCTTCATAAACACACTTCAAAGATGCCACACTATTAAAAATACATGGACATCATGTGGATCTAAGCTAAATACATATGGCCTTTGATTGCTTGGCATTTCCAATTCATACAGGAACATTACTGCCATGCATTATTGATGATCAGAAGCATTTCACTGTCTCAGGCTAAGGACACCTCTTCTCCCTCCCTCACATGCAGCACCCTTCGCTCAGAGATTGAACAGCCTAATTAAGCCGTGATTAACTGTACACACCATCCTGACTGCCACTGATTTAGCTGTGGGAGTGCCACCGCTGCGAGTTGAGCACCGCGCTGTCGGAGAGGGGTCCTGCTGGCAGGGAAGTGCCCCCTCCGGGTGTCTCAGCTGTTCTCCACGCGGGCCAGAGCACATCTGGCCAGCTGGGCTTGGCTGGCGGGGGCCGCGGCACAGCCGGAGCCGAGCACCACATCGATCGGTCCAGATGATGCTCTGCAGGGGGGGAAAGAAGGATGAGGCACTCAGCAAACGGGGAGTGAGGGGCGGGAGGAGTTTGTTCAGCTTCAGAGGGCTTGAGGCTGCGGGGATGGGATGGGCAACGGGCTGCTGGCTCAGCCTGCGAGGGGAGCGATGGGAAAAACCCTCCCTTGGCTCAGCCCCGTGCTGGGGGCTGGCGCTCACACCTCTGCGAGTGTCCTGGCTCACAGCCCTGCTGTGAGGGCACATCCCCCTCTCTGGGCTCTGCGGCTCGGCCGGGCTCTACCACACCAGACACCTCGAGCTTTCCTGGACAAACTCACAGCCCTCCTCTCTATTCCACTTCGGGAAGTTCAGGCATCTTCTCTGTTCTCTCCCTGGACACTCTGTCCGCTCATTGCTTCCCTCCTTCCTGGCCTAAAGCACAGTTGGACCCCTTGTGTTGTGTGTTCACATCCCCTGGATGCATCACACTGTCCATGTCCTGTCACCACATGCATCCCTGGCTGCTTTGGGGAAACTCTACACAGAAATGCTGGTGTCTCTCTGGCTGTCATTTCACACTGACTCAGTCTCCCTCCCCCTTTTATTCTTTAAAAAAAAAAAAAAAAAAAAAAAGGAATTATCCAGAAGTAAGAATTTGGGAGGAGAAGAAGAAGATTTGGAAATAAAAAAGCAGAATCACTGCAGCTGAGAAACAGCTCTTGAAACTTATTAGCTCATGACTCATCTCTCTGAAAGGAGCTAATACCTTAATTTCATATTTCTCTGCTCAAATGGAGACCAAAGCATAAACTGAAATGAAACTTTACACTAATGGCTTCTTAATTACACCCATCTAAAAGCAATTACCTGAGGTTTAACAGATACAAAGTTAGGGTTGACTCGGTCAGTGGAAGGGAATTGTGCAGCGAGGTTGTCTGAGAAGAGCTGGGCTGTGGGAAGGTTCAAAAGGGCGGTATCAGGGCCAGGCTGTCTCTGCTCCCTCCTGCACCCAGATGTGCAGCCCAGCCGTGCTCCTGTGCACTACCCCTTGTGACAGTGCGTGTAGCACCAGCCAAGTATCCGCAGCCAGGGATATTCCTCAGGAATCCACTTGCTTTTGCAGCATCGGGATAGAAATTCACATCATAAAACTCCAGCGTGGAAGACTTGGCAGATGTAGAACCAATAATGTTTCCCTCTAGGAGACCAGACCTCCTGCATCCCAACTGCTGCCTGATAAACCTCCTTCCTTCCACCTTCACACCTGTGGGAGAAGAATCATTCCTACCAGTCCCAGGGTGCATTTAAAGAATTTCTTAATACTTATTGAAGGTTTTGCAATTATCCACACTAAGTTGCCACAGGAGATCGAGGTGGTGTCACTGCTGTTATTATCAGGACTATTATTACTGCTATTGTGGGTAGATTTCAGCTGTGTTTTGCTCACAGTTTAATGGTTTGGCACTAATAAAGGGATTCCAGGAAACCAGTGGAGTCCAGGCCACTGCAGATGTGTAGGTTTCCTGTATAATAGGTGGGAGGAATTAACTTCCAGGAATGGGATTGAGAACAGGCAGTACCTGGCGCTGAGAGCTGTGTGAGCTGGGAAGCAATAACTGTGGTGGAGGTGGACTTTAATCCCAGTTCTCTCTAGAGCTTTAGTCTGAGCTGCAGGGAAACATCTCCTTCCCTTCACAGCCCAGAAACCTCAAATGGATTTAGGTACCTTCTTTCCCTGAATCCAAATCCCAGGGAGGAGTCATTCAATTCAGAGCACTGGAAATGGACTGCTGGGTGGTTTATCCCCACCTCAAAGGTGAGTATATTTTCTTTAGTGAGCATTTAATATCAAAAATAAAAATAATCTTTGCAGCAGAAACTGAAAGCTGAACTTCCCACGGGTGCTCTGGTCACCATGGACATACAACCTTTGTCCTTGTTGTTTTATTTTCATTCTGGTACTGAACACAAGCCACAGTGAGACCTGCCAAAATGAGTGCTATTGGACTCCTAGGCCAGCCAGGCTTGGGAGCTGAACACCTCTTCCTTTTTTTTGAAGGAGCAAATGAAATCTTCTCTTTAGTGTTACACCCTGGAAGGACCATATCCTAGGAGGTGAAGGAGTATAATTTAGCTTCCCACAGGGAAAAGTAATAACTAAACCCAGTCTTCTGTGTATCAAGAAGATGGTGCAATCATTAAACTACTGGCTAAAAAAGGGGAGGGGTGAAGCTCTTTTATGCCTCAGACACAAATTTGGTTGGAGCACATGATGTATTTGGAGCAGGGTTGATGGCTGAGGCCTCACAAGGAACCCCTGAAGAGATCTGTCCCCTTTGGCACCACCAGTGCCTGGTCCCTGGCAGGAGCCAGCCCTGCTAAGGATGGAAAAACTCAGGACCTGTGATGTGTGACCATCAGCAGGAGGGAGGTTTTGAAGCTCGTTATTTTCACCTTGGACAGCAGCTCCTAAACTCTCTCCTGCTCCCATCACCAGGCACGTGGAGGAATGACCCTAAAGTTATCAAATAAAATGTGCACGGGAAAGGTTCTGTGGCAGTTTTGCAGCTCACACAGCCAGCAACGACAGCCACAGACCACCCTCTTCAGACTCAAAAAGATCTTGCACCAGCTGGTGGATTTGTGAGGGAAAAGCAAATTTTGGGAGGAATGGCCACTGCTTAATGCTCTGAAAGCATGAAGGGCTCCCCAAGCCTGCCCAGCCCCACCTCATTTTGCGGGGCCTTGTACCATGTCACACCACTGAAGGAGATAACACAATTATGGGATAATTAGAGTCATCAGAAAGCGTTCTGCAATGGCAGGCTTTTAATTGACTTCCCCATTAACAGATAATGATCAGGCTCTGCCTCCTGCCAGGGCGACCCCCGCACTTCTCTTCCCCCCAGGGACAAGTGGTTGACCTGAAAGGGAAACAGCACAGCTGTCCTGAGTTCATTCATGGCTAACACATCCTTCCACTTTGGTCGGGGAGGCAACAAACTGAGACTAATAGAAGGAAGAGAGGAGGTTTCTCTTTGCTCTGATTCAGCAGTCAGACGAGGCTGCAGCCCCCACTGCCCCAGATGCAGTTGCACATCCCGATCCTTCTCCTGTCAGCGCAAAGCTCTCC
The DNA here is from genome assembly GCA_036023395.1 of Myiotriccus ornatus. NCBI lineage: Eukaryota > Metazoa > Chordata > Aves > Passeriformes > Tyrannidae > Myiotriccus > Myiotriccus ornatus. Next base: position 7,177,122 of record JAYRBT010000038.1, read on the forward strand.
CCAGCGCTAGCTCGGGATCCTGCCTGCTTTCCTCCCATCCAGTCTGTTTAGTAAAGAAGTTTAGAGAACACAAATGCAATTTCACAGCTTCTTTCAGGGTGCCAAACACCTGATGTTTCTTCGTGCTGGAACGAAAGCCGAACATTTCCATCTTATTTCACAAGACACGACTGGGCTCAAAGCTCTTGTTCTGCAGGAAAAAAAAGGTTGAATTCTCTTTCTAAGCTTGTTTCTCTACAGCTAGGTATGATTTGCTGGCCTCACAAAGGCCATTGGATACCCTGCTGTTGGAAAGTGGAAACAACACGCAGTGTGATGCCTTGGTGTAACGGGATCTTCCCGTGAGAAACATTTAACCCACATGCTGAGCTCTCATTTGGGTACTGAGCACTAGGGAAGAAGGCAGAAGCTACTGTGTCCAAGCATAAATCTTGGTGAGGGTTTTAAATGTCCTTGTGATCCATCAAATAAATAAGTTTTTCCAGCAGCAGTGGGAAGAAAGCCAAGTTTCCTTTTCTTCCCGTAGCCCGGTAACCTGGATTCTCCACGAGTGACTCAGAAAGACCCCAATTCCTCTTGACTTCAAAGCACTGATGGGGCAGAAGGCAGCAGGTTCATTAACTAAACGTCAGCCAGACAGAGCTGGGAACTACTCAGCTCCTGCACAGGTCAAGAGCAGCACTAGTTTGAGGCTCTTTTTGCTGGCAGCTTCACAAATCTACTTGGAGTTTTATAACTCTTTCCTTTCCTACTGCATAAAATGTGCTTGAAACTGCCTAATTTATGTAAAAACTGTTTGGGAAGGACTGACAGACGAAGAGACAGAGAACAAGACTGTGGAAACTTGGTTTCCTTAGGAACCAATTTAAAAATAAACCAACTTTCTGCTAGGGATGTGGTGCCATCCTCAAGAGCCCAGGGCTTTCTACATCTGTAATTTTCCTTTGCTCTGGGGAAGATGTGTTGTCCTCACTTGGATGTTTTAAAACCAGTAACAATCTGAAGGACAGGATTTACTGAAATGCAACAGTTGAGATGTTCTTGGATTGGATGAACTGATAAAAATCAGTGCTGAAATCTGCAGAGCCTGATTTATAACAGTTGGAGACCTGGGCTTCCGTGTTTCTGCAAAAAGAGCAAGCAGCAAACCAGTGTCTTCTGGTGCATTGATTCCCCTTCGTTGCAGAGCATTAGCTGGTAAATGGAACTCAATTCAGATGGCTGTAAATGTAAATTTGAAACTTAAGCTAACAGGGTTTGTGGGAAGATGCTGGTTCTTGTGGATTCCTGAAGTGAATCCTGAAGTCCTGAGGAACAGGCAGGAGGGAGGCGATGCAGGAGTGCAGCCAGCTCTCCAGACTGGCAGCAACTGGGAGCTCCAGACGTGCTCCGATTGCACAATTAATCTAACTGGAAATGGGTTAAACTGACGCCACGTTGACCACAGGACATTCCAGGAACACAAAACCACAATGCTGGCAAAGAATCTGCAAGGTCTCTCATGAAAACTAACATTGAGAAGTCTACATGTTTCTACTGTGTTCACTGTTAGGGTCCTTTTTCTTGTTAAGGGCTCAGTTACAACCCATCCAACACACCCAGAGGGCCTGGGGTGCACCTTGACAGCCTTGCACAACAACTGGTGGTAGGAAGTGAAAGAACACAAAGAACTATGGGGATCTGGGGTTTAATTCCCTTTTGAGGCAGGTGGTTAAAGATGGAAATGATCCCAACCTGTGTCCCTCCTAAAGGCAGGTCAGCAGGCAGAGTATGTGACCAGTAAAAGCAAAAAGGGCCAGTTAGGCAATAAAGAAAAAGGGAAGCAGTGACCAAAGTGTGTTTCTGTGGCACATTATTTTCCTGTCTAGACTGGTTGTCAGATGTTGTTTTGTTGTTCTGTATGCCCAGAGGCCAGACCAAAGATGGGATCCCCACGTACAGGCAGCTTTGTTTAATGAGAGACAATCCTTGCCCCCAGGGATCTGTAATCAGAACAGGCAGGACAAACAAATGAAATAAAGTCTCTGCCTTTATCCTGTGTGTACCAATGGAAACAGGACCCCAAAGAGATTAAGTGCCTTGCCTGAGGCCACCCAGAAAACCTGTGGCAATGCCAAGGCAAAAACAAGCACACCACATCCTCTGAATCCTAATACCAGCCTCTGAGACAAACCTGGGTGTATGTCTCCCTATTTCCACAAGAATCCAGGGAGATTTCATTTAAAGTGCTGCTGCTGCTCTCCTACAGCTGCATTTCTTCCTGGAAAAATCCAGCACATCAGCTCCTCTTTCCTTGCAGAACCTACAGATGCTTTGCTACCTCCCTGGAGTGGGCGAGAGCTCCTTCCCTGAAGGCACTGGGAGGAGCCGGTGGAGAGGGGTAGGGGGTGAGGGGGGAGGAAGAGTCGCCAGCCTTTCTGACGCTGGAATGTAAATAGTGTTTTGCAAAAGAGCCATTTATCAGTGAAATTATAGAATCTGTTTGAAGATCCCCCTGGAGGACGCACTAAAACGATGGCTTGTATGGAACTTAACGAGAGGTTTCCTGCAACACGCCCGGGCTCCGTGTAGGCAGGAGCGCTTTGCTGGGAATTAAATCCGCGTTGGAAATGTTAATAAATGCAGACACATGTTCCTGTTTGTAGGACGCGCTGTGCCTCCTTTATTTATTTCCTTCATTTTATTCTCCTGGATGTAGCTCCAGTGCCAGCCCCTTTGCCTGACACCTCCCTGGGGAAGGAGTTGTCGTCTGCTCTTCTTTCCATCCCCCCCTGCAGCCCTTGGAGCCTGTTGTGCTGCTGTGGAGCCTCCAGCCAGGAGCACAAGGGTAACTGCAGGGGGCTGGATGACTTTGTTGCTGGGCAGATATCACCTGTCATCCAGGACCCAAACAAAGAGCAAGGGGTTTAGACCCAAGAATAGATGAGGTAAAACTTTCCCACTTAATCAAGGCTGTGGAAAGGAGTCCCCCATCTGCTCTGCTGGCAGAGGGATGGAAGGGAACCGTGGTTTCCAAACGGAGATATCCACCTGGATTGACTTTGCCTGTCTCATGGCTGAAGCCCCAGGTGCATCCCATATGGAAGAGCTGATCAGGTGTTTCTGCTGTGTGGAGCAAACACAGGATGATCTCCAGCACAGCAACAATCAAAAAAATAAAGTAATTTTTCTTCCTCACTGGAAGAAAACCTGAACAGTCATCAGCTTTCCACAGCCCTCAATGTTGCTGTGACTCAGACCAGCACCTTGGCCCACTTGTACCTGCAGATAAACCCTGTGAACAGCCTGGAAGATGAAGCCAGGGCTAGAGGGTGGCCTGTCCCTCACATCTCTTTCTAGGAGATGAACACATCCCAGTGAATTCCTTCCAGTATTATCTACTTATTTCCTCCTTTTTCTGTTCAGGCAGGTCCACTAGGAAAGAGATTGGCCTCGTTTCTAGAGCATAGTAAATGCTCAAAGCTCTGCAGATCTCTGCTGAGGTGCTCAGCTTCCTTGAAAAGGCAGCTATTCCTATTTAAGATCCCAAATCAAGCATTCATAGAAATCCCTTTGTACTGTAGGCGTATTCAAGTCCAACAGAATCAAACATGCATTTAAGAGAGACAGGACTAAGAATGTATAAAAATTATCCCTCCATTTCTGCACAGCAGCCTGCCAGGTGTCCTTTGCCCCTCCCCACACAGCAAAAGGCTGCAGAACCTCAGCCCTTCCTTATGTTACTTTTGGTATCTGTCTCCTCCCCGTCCCTTCCTCCACACAGAATTTAATCAGCCCCTTCCCTCTCAATTCCATATTATTTCACTTGTCTAGATGGGTAATATTCTTTCTCCCTCTCCTCACACCTCTCACAGACACACTCCTTCAGCATCTCCTTCCCCACGGTCAAACTTTTAAGGTTGTCTCTGGGCAATCCCTCTCACATCCCTCCTGTGAGCAGTGTAATTGCTCTCAGGTTCTCTCAAGCTTCAATTTGAAGCAGATTCTCCCCCTCCTCCTGTTTTTCTGCTCCTCTTTGCTGGTCCTATTTATTATAGAAGAAGGAAGAGATGAATTAACCAGACCCTTGTGTCTGTCTGGGGGCAGCTGAGCCTGACTCATGGGCCCAGTAAAATCCAGGAAAGCCAATGACTGAAACTCAGCCTTGGATCTAATCTTTTTTTCAGTTCATATTATTCTCCCTTCCTCTAATTTAATTTACAATATAATTTCATATTCCTCCTCTAAAGCAGGAGAACTTCTCTCTTTATATGTACATATATTTTTTTACCCTGCCAAGTTGGATTTGTGTCTGATTTTATTTTATTTTGTTAAACAAGGAGGCTGAAGTCACTTTATTTCCTCAAATAGAGCAGGAGGATAAATCATTGCTGCAGATGTGCTGAGGCATCTTTCCAAACTGTGGCTCTTAAGTGGGAATGGAAGAAAGTACTTTAAACAGGCATTTTGCACCTGAGTGAGGGATTGCCCTTCAAATATTTGGTGTATTATATCCATTGGAGTATATTATACCACATTAACAAGTATTGATTTTACTGCTCCTTCTGGAGCTGGAAGAAATATTTACAGGTGTATGAAACTGCTGAAGAGGTCAGAGATCTTTATTACTTTATTAACTAGTTCTTTCTAATGAGATTCTGGTTCACAGCTGGGAATCAGAGTCCACACAGTACAAACAAGCAGCAGTAACGGTGGCCACAAACCAGAGCAAGCAGATGTTGAACAAGGGGTCCTGTGGCCCTTCCCAAATGGCTTTTCCTCACACTTTCCAGTGTTTTCACAGCCTGAGTAAGTTTTGCAAGGAAGAGAGCTGTGAAATGAGTTGGTGTGGTGTGGATCAAGAGTGGCAGGAAGGAGCCAGCCCTCCTCTCCGCCCTCCCCCCCTTTCAACACAGCATCAGACAAGCCTCCCACTAAATGAAAAATCCACTTTCATTGTATACCACATTCTGTCTCTGCCTAAAGCTCTGCAATATCTGTTTACTGTTCAAAATTAAGTTTAATTCCCACCAAAAAGAAAGAAATTAAAATAAGACTCTGGTTTTCAAAACAACAGAGAAGAATCATGACTCTTTCAAAGCAATCCAGTGCTTTAACAAAACTGTTCCCAAGTTAGCCCTGAGGGTTCAGGTGAGAAGTTTCTCAGGAAGATTTTTAGAGAGGAGATCACAAAATCCTAAAGGAATTTCCTTCTTGCCTTGCCTAAAAATCTTCCTTATGAAGAAGTGATTCTTGTAGCAGAGGTCAGTTGTGACACGGTGAGGTGTGAGCAGCCCTAAGCACCAGGGATACAAAAGCAGGTATTTCTGGTGAAGTCATCAAATTCCCTTTTTTCAGTTTGCTGCACACAATAATCATGCCTACCTAGTGGAAGCTATTTATAAATGTATTTATAAATGCTCTTCTCACAGCCAGCAATATTGCTTCTTCCATTTTTCAGGGAATCACCAAAACCACTTCAAACAAGGTGGTTCAGGTAATCACCAGCCTTAAGAAAAAGAACCAAGATGACCTTTGAGGAAGCATTGAAATAAATGCTGTAGGGAATTTTCATATCATTGAGATCAGCAGTGGGTTTTTTTTTTTCTTCTCCAGTGTTCCAGAAGTTTCTTTGATGAGGCATCTACACCACAAGCTGGGTTGAAAGTTTTAAGCATTTAAAATTTTGTCTAGCCTCCCTTTATAAGCAAATAACTTGTATTCTGACTGCCACAATCTGTCCTGAAACATCAAGAAAAATATGATTATCAGAGGAAGGGCAGGTTATAGTTTTAAGGTCTGAATGATATCTCAGTATCAAGATGGTCCCTTGGCCATCTTGCCTGGCCACAATAAAGCAGCTCCATTTCTCTGACCATGTCGTTTCCATAATCTTTGTGCAAGAGGTCTACAAGATCTACAGGCTTTCCCACCAGATTTTATGTGATGGACCTTGCTTCAGGTTCTTGCTTTAAACTCAAAAAATGGGAGTTATCCATCTCTATTCCACCATGGAGACAATTGATTCATCTCAGGCCAGGCCAGTGTGACAGGAATATCCATCCATTCAAGGACAATTCCCAGGTAGGATGGGCTGCTAAATGAATGCACCAGATTGCAGCTGACACCCATAATGCTGATTTTCCCTTCTCCTTATAATCATAATGGGATCTCAGCAATAGAGATGGATTTGCTAATTTCCATCTCCTCTCACTTTCTCCTTTAATCACTGTCAGGCATAAATTAATTTCTCCTTAAAGAGCTTTTCAGGTAGAGATTCTGTCATTGCACAGTGCACTTAAAGGTCCTAAATCAGGGTAATCCCAGAACATTTCCTTTCCAAACTGAGATTTCAGAGCATGTAAACGTGAGTCATCCAAGCAACATCACAGGCCTTTTACTTGGGGTTGGGGAAAGAAGGAGGAAAGTTGAATTCTTAGTGTGGGATGTTCAAAAACAAGGTGACAACTGTGCTACCATGTCAGCTTGGTGCTGCTTCTTAAGGAATGTATTTATCCCACCTCTGCCAAACAGCAGTTCTAAAAGTACAGTATTGCAGCTGTATCCATTGAAAATGGGGAGAGGAGAGTGTCCAGAGGGAAGTTCAGCCCTTGTAAGACCTAAATTTCCACCTAGAAGTCTTTGTCTTTCCTTGCTGCTCTGCCACTGACTGTGCATCTCAAATCAGGTGGTTTAAGAATACTTCGGTGCACGCAGGGTGCACCTGAAAGCCAAAATGCTGCACTGAAATATGGGCTGGGGGAAAGCAGAAAGCTCTCTAACGAAACCAGAAGGAGTAAAATCATTAAGCAAAGATATAATTTTTCTAAAAAGAAAAAAAAAAACCAACCTAGTGAATAAATTATCATTCCTTTTCATTAAAAATTCAGTGGAGATGAAACTGTGTATGGTGATAATGAGCAAATGTTTATATTTGCAGAGAAGTGTAACTGCATGGATGGAAAGTTATTGATTTATCCCCAGCTTTCACACATTTTGTGCAGCTCCTTGGATGGATGTCTGTCCAGCTGGCTGCACAACTAGCAATGGAAGAGTTGTTACATCCTGAAAAATGGGTATAATGCATTAAAAATTATTTTCTGGGAAAATTTAAGCTGTTTTTTGCAGTGCCTTTAGAGTTACTCTTTTAGGAGAAGCAACTCTAAAGACAATATCTACCTTATTCTCTTTGACCCCAAGTTTTCATATCACTGAAAATATGGGGGAGGGGGAAAGTCCGTGAACCTTTATTCAATATTTCAATTTGTCTGAAAGTTACTTTTCCTCCTCATAATATTGACAGATTAAAATTTCCTTCCTTGTAATTTATTCATTTTTTTTTCACTTCTCACCACAGATAGTTTATTTATTCCTCTAAACTTCCTAGAAGGAAAGTTGTGGCACTGCAGCGATGCCCACAATTGTTTTCTCTTTTCCTTCCCCTGTACCATCAGGACTCCACTGTGTCTCCTTCAGAAGGCCTGTTTTTTCCAGCACTGACATCCTTGGTTTTCCAACCATCTGGATTCTTAGTTCTTTCCCTTTCCTACTTTCCCCATCCTTTAATTTTCCATCAGTACCTCTATCTACAGAGTCTCCCATGATCCAGGCTGCCCTCACCTTGCAGTATCACAGAACCAGTAAGGTTGGCAAAGTTCTCCAAGAGCATCAACTGCAACCTGTGACCAATCCCCACCTCATCAACTAAACCATGGCACTGAGTGCCACATCCAGTGGTGTTTGAACACATCCAGGGATGAGGGACTCCACCACCTCCCTGGGCAACCCCTTCCAATCCTTGACAACCCTTTCAGTGAGGAAATTCTTCCTGATGTCCAACCTGAACAGCTTGAGGTCCTTTCCTCGTGTCCTTTCAGATGCCAGGACACTGATCCAACCTCCCAAGCCGTGACCGGTGCCAACACCCTCTCCTTTTCCCACCAGCGTTGTCTTTAAGTGTTTCCAAACAATGCCTTTTCCAGGCTCCCAGGCAGCCAGTTGGCACTGTGTCAAACGAGCCTGTGAGTGGCGAGCACGGAGATACACTGGGATAAAATGAGCTCCTCCTATTGATTTTCCAAACCAATATGGCACCGACGCCACCTCTTTGTGCCATTTCCCTCCTCTGCCAGGAGGCATTCACACCTCTTCCATCACTTTAATTAGACATTACACCTGACACAAATGCTGAGTTGATTAACCTTAAAGGAGCTGAATGGGTTGTGTGGTCGTTAACAGGGGCCCCTGACACCCCATAACTCACGTTAACATGTGCTGTTGCACAAACTCGCAGCTTCTCCAGCTCGCTCTCCGAAGCCACAACGCGGTGTAATGGCATCTACAGAGAGCTTTTTATGAGACTGTCTCACATAATAATGCTATAAAAGCCAGATTTAAAAGATGGATTGCCCTGGACTCCACAGACTTCACTTTTTAATGTTTACACAAATGCACCTTTTCCGCGGTGTGTTCGGGGAACGGGCCTTCCCAAGTCGGGCGAATCAAGGCAACCATCAGCTTTGCCTTCCCCCAAAAGCTGCTCTCATCGGGAAGCAGAGCGTCCTGGTGGGATTCTTCTGCTGGGATGGGGGACAAGAGGCACACAGCACACGAAGGCTCATTTGCAACAACCACAGCCCTCCCGTGAATTCCTCATTTGTAGGAAAAATTTCCAGTGTGAACAGAATCCATCCAGCCTTAATGTGCCTTTGTTACACCACACTAAAGACAAAAGAAGAAACATTAAGTTCTGGTATGTTTAAGAGTGTTGCCAGAGGAACTGTTTTCCTGCTCAGATGCATTTCCCAGCTCACACTTTAATTTGCCCATGACTGGGATGAGCCTCAATCAGCCACTGGCTGACATTGCCCAAGTACAACTGAATCAGCCCAGCCTGGGCTAGAATAACAATTATTTATAGTAATTTCACTTTTTGCCTGACAACTTCAGAAGGAGAGGAGCCCAAGCTGCTCCAGTGCCAGGATTTCTGGTCCAGCTGTGCCGTTTGGTGGCACACAAAGCCTGAGTCTAAGCTATGGGTGCAACATTATCCAGGATTTCCCTGCCCTCATGTCAGTCAAATCAGACTCCACTTTTGCAAACAGCAAGAGGACAGCTGATCCTTCTTTCCCATCAACAAAAGGAGGATGGATGAGAGTTTTGTGGATGTATCTACCTATCTGTGTTGGAGGATGAATTAAAAAGAAAAAAAAAACAACAACAACTTGGTATGGCTAAATTGATCTGGGATGAGGAGGTATTCCTCATTTAGCAGGCAGGACTCCACTGAGATGGAGAAATTGCTGGAGATGGATGAACCCTGATGAGATCCCCTGTTAGTTAGTCAGCAGCACAGATTTTGCTGTGCCTTCCTCTTCTACTTGTTTGTTTAGCTTTGCCCTGCATTAAAACCTGTCAAGCCTGCAAACAAGACAATGTTTTTTGATGGGGCTGCTCAGCTGACAATAAGCCAGAGCTTGGAGAATTCCCACCTCCCATGAAGCAGAAAGAAGGTGTGTGATTTTTCAGGATACAGCTAAGGTACATCCTTAGAAAAGGAACTTTCTGGAATGCTTTGAGATGTCCACAGTGCCTTGAACATCACCTGAAGTCCAGAGTTGCCCACCATCCCTACGCTTCACACAGGCTCAGTTAGAAGAGCTGTCTCCACTGTTGATCTCATGCTTAAGTCCAGCCCTAACTTCTCACCCTGCACACCTACAGAGAGAGCAGTGCCAAGGCAGCAAGGACTGTGCTATTCTTTTGTGTTTCAGTGCATTTTGGAAATGGAAGGGCTTTGTTCATGCCTGTCAAAACACTGCTGACAATCCAAACTTGGACATCAGCATGTAAGACAGGCTACTGCTGAGAAGCCTGGCATGTATAAGGATGAGGCAGAGCTGCTGCATTGTCAGGATCTCCTCATTGTCTTTCCAGATACTCTCCCTGGTATTAAGGTTCTCTTGCTGCACCACTTTGCACAAGACTCCACCTTCTAAGCAGTGAGAAGATGGGCAGAAGGTGACACTTTGCTGCTGCTTTCATATCACTGGCTTATCATGGACTCGCAGAACATCCTCAGTTGGAAGGGACCCACAAGGATCATCAAGTCTTGCTCCTGGCCTGGCACAGGACAGCCCCAGGAATCACATCATGTGCTTTTTCAAGGTCTGTCCAGTTTTACCTCCCAGGCAAGGAAGCAATGAATCATACATTTCAAATTTGAAAAAGCCTGCTGCCACCTTGCATGGCATTCCAGCAGCATGGAGGGAGAGGGCAGCCACAGCTGTTTGCTGAGCAGCTTTCCTTTGAATTCCTTCTCTGCACCAGGAAGGCAGCTGCCTTGCCAAGCTGAACCAGCACAAGTGTAAAACAGTGAACACAAACACATCTGTGGTGGTGTCAGACATGGGAAGATGTTGATGGTGTATGATGACAATATTGCTCAAGCCTCTTCCCATTGAGGGTAACGGAGGTACCTCCTCCAGTCATGAGGATAGAGGGGGAAAGAAGAGCTGCTCTGCAGCCTGGGGCCAGCTGGGGCTGGTGAACACCACCAGGTTCATGTGCACCCAACGCCCCTGTGCTGCACTCCCTGCCCTGCCACCAAACCAGAGCCCTCTGAGCTAACGGGGAACTCCAGGGATGGACATGACTGTGTCAAAATGCTGGGGCAGCAAGACAGACCTGTGACATGTGGAGGGATGAGAAGGAACTGAGGTATAAGCAGATATAAACTTGCTTGCTTTTTGCCCGACTGATTCTGCCTTTTCTGGAAAGAAGGAAAACATCTAAGTGACCTCACATCCTTTGTGCAGACCAGGTATTTTGCTTCATGGAGAACAGCTCCATCTTTCTGTTCTCTCCTCCACTCAGAGAAGGAGAGCTCTGCTGCAGAAAGCCTCCTTCTTCCCCCTGTTTGCATAAGTGATGATGCAGCCATCCTAATTATCAAGGGAATCCACTGCTCCCCCCTTTCCAGCACCTCCCCCCTTGCTGCTGCTCTTTCCCTGCTACGGGTTTTGCTGGCAGATGGAGCTGGAGCCTCCTCAGCCCACTGGCTCTTCCTTGAAGAAGAAGAAAGTGACAGCCCTGCAGGCAGCCGAGCCACGGCAGCGTGACTAATCCATCCGGGGGAGCCTCCCAAAGGCCAGTGTCAAGGTTGTGCTCACACAGCCGGCTTGGCTGGGGGAAAACAGGGTGCTGAGCATGGGCTGGAGGGGCTGCATTCTTGCCCTCACAGGCATCAAGTGTCCCCCCATGCTGCTGAGCTGTGCAAGCTGCCTCTTAAGTCCTTCTTTTTGTAGCGCAGTCCAAGGGTCAGGGAAAGGGAGATCTGAAGCCTCCAGTTGGGGGGTGACCAGACAGCAAGATTAGCAAGCTCATGCATATGGAAGGATGACCTTACCAGCTCCACTCAGCGTTCTGCACATCAGATATGATTTGCAATCAGCCATGGCCATGCTTTTCTCCATTTCACCCTCAAGTCCTGTCCTTACAGCGCTGCTTACATATGGTTTTACCCATGGTTTTTTTATTTATCTGCTCTACTTCTATCTCCATAACCCATTACCTCAGCAAATTAGCAGTTACCCGTGATGCCTTTTGGGCCAGACATCTCTTGCTTTGTTTATGTGAGGATTTGGTCTTTCATGCAGAGGAAGGTGTATTACTGCAGTGTTATTTGTCTGCCTGTGACAAGGTGGTGAACAAAGTCCTGACAGCAATTCTGCAGCCATAGCAAGGCCTGTTTAGCACGGTCCAGTCTGTACAGAGCTTGTTTTTTTATGTACATAGCATCAGATGGGCTACCCATGTGATCCTCTTCTGCTGTATGCCTGGAAATGCTCCAAAGAGCTGATGAACCAATTGGAATTACAGACAAGAGTTTAGTTATAGTCCCTGGGGGGAAATGAGGCCTGTGTGGAAGGAAGTAGGACAGGGGAGATGAAAATAGTCTATCAGGAAAGCAAGCCAAAAACCTGCCAAGCTTCTACACCACGCAAAGGCAAAGCAGCCTCCTCCTGTACTCCAGTCCATGGGCTCCAGCATCCCACAGCCGTCAGCTGAGCTGTCAGTACACACTCAGCAGTTCTGGGACATCCATTTCAAGACCCAGAGCTGCAAATCATGACAGCCAAATATGCGGGTGTGGAGCAGGTTGGGGGAGGACAGTAACCATGGCCATTTCAGAGGGTGCAAGGATAGACCAGGCACCTCCTCCACTGTCCTGGAGGAGACTCTGGAATTCCACACTGGGCTCCTGGTTCTACTCTGAAAGGACACCGGCAGAAGAAGTCAACAAGCCCCTCTCACAGCAACCTTCTGTATATGGGCATTGCTGGGCATAAATCCAGGGCTGGACCAAACCTAATTAATGTTTTAAGGCTGTAGGAGCTTGCACCTCGTCCTCGTGTAGAGACCTGGCTCTTGGATCTGTGCTCAGGGATCACCCTCTGCTCTACCTTCTTGTTAGATCTGTTGTGTTATTTTCTACTTGCTCACTTCCTCCTCCCAGCCAGGATCTCAGTTGGATCTGACATGCTCCATCTGCAAATATCCCCATCCAGCCTCCCCAGAGTGGCCACATAAACATTCGCAGCTCCAGCCAGGGAAGAGGCAAAATCCCTCCTGCAGTTGGATTCCACAGGAGCTTTTCACCAGGCCCTCGTGGCCCAAACACTGTCCAGATGGCCTCACCACATGGTGTCCCACCACATTTTGTACATGGCAAAGGTGCCAATTATCTCTTCCTTCCCTGCTTTGAAATCATCACTCTCTCCACAACACATACACTCTCTCAGTTGTCCTGCTTTCCACATTCCAGGTTGGCAATTAGAATCTGCAACCTCTGAGCTTCTCTGCAAACTGATGAGCTGCTAAAAATACAGCCCCTGCAGGCACCCATTCAACTTCTATTTCTGTATTTTTTATTATTTATTTTTTCACTCTTTTTTTTTCTTTAACCAATTTGAGATGAACAAAGCACTTCAACAAAGGGAAGGGGAAAATTCTGTGATTGTGAAGATGGATTGCTGCCATTTACTTTGTTCATTTTAATTATACAAAGTCATCACTTAGTGGGAAGCCTCAGGATAGGAAAAGGGAACACAAAGGAGTTACCATATCCCACCTCCTTATTTCACTGTGCTTCATTTTAAAGCCTCCCCTGACATCCTGGCAACAATACCTGAACTAGCACTTCCATACTCTTAAATCTTCCCATAATTCATAGCTTACTCACCTGCTGTGTCTTCAGCCTGGAAAGCCCAAATAGTCCCAGTCCTCCTGGTAAAATCATGGACCAGCAGGATTAAGCAACCTCTCCACTCTTCTCAAAGCCATCACACCCTAAGCCACCCATAAAAAGATGGGCAGCTTGTTTAAAATCTCCTAAATTTGGTCCTAAGCTGGGAGATGAGGTTAGAAACAACTAAGAACCTTCAGGACAACCAAGAGGTTTTCCCAATAGTAGTAGTCCCAACCCTATGGTCGCAGTAAACTGGTTTTGGGGCACTGAGGGGGATTGTGCCCTTTTTTCCTTTAAACCCTGTCATTCCTCAGAAGTGACTCCAGCTCTTCAATACAAAATGCCATCATTCCTCAAATAAAATTCTCTTGTGTTTCCCACAGAGATGTTTCTGGTGGGCCAAAACAGCTTCACCATCTTCGCCCAACCTTTCAGCTGCATCTTTGCCTTCCTAAAAGTTTGGAATTTCCCCAAACGTCTGATTTGATTGTATCCTTACAGATCCCCTTAATTTTCACTCAAGGGCTATTTGTAAACACTTGCTGGCTATTGCTGCGAGTTTGTATTGAGTGATTTGGCTTTTCACTCAGGGATTTCTCTGCCCAATTTCTGCGTATTTGAAGCTGTGTTTAGATATTCTCTCCTCACACACCAATTGCCACCTTGTTCTTTGTTTGACATAGATTTTTCCCTTGTAGTTTTATCTTCAGTAAGCTGGTGCCTTTCTTGTTTAACTACAGGGCTTACAGGCATTAACCAGGTGTCCTTCCCTTCTAAGGCTGGGGGTTGGATTTCCATTTGCTCTGCTGCTTCTGGCATCACTATGAGCTCTCTCCCAGCCACTATCAGGTTCTTTCATTGGTTTTTTCCACATTCCTCTCCAATATTTTATATTTACTCTCCACATTTTTGGTAATTAGTAACATTGTCTAAGCTTCAATATTTGCAGGCTTCAACTTTTAATTCTGTTTGTTCCCACACTCTCTTGTTAACCCCTTTCTTTTTGGATTGTGTTCAATAGATAAGACTTTCACAGGCAATACACCACTAATGTTGAGGTTGTTGCTATTTACAGCATTTCTTCCTTTTTTTTCCATTACTCTTCATAAATAAAGTTCTTTTTTTAATCATACTACTTTTTTTTTTTTTTTCCATGCACAGGTAGAATTAGATTTGGATAAGAGTCAGAATTTCTATTTCTAAGAGAGCTCTTGTAATTTTGTTTCAAAGAAAATCTGCTTGCTGAAGATATGCCAGATTTCTGAAACTCTTCACAAAACAGCTTCACTAGAGCAAGTTTTTAAACAACCCAAGTGAGATGTTTGGAAAACATTGAAAATAAATTGACCTTGGAGGTGGACTGAGACATAAAAATTGTCACTATCATGAAAGTTGATCCACTTGGTCGTTAAAGATAATACCAAGAGTGATAGAGCTCTAAATTTTAAAATTTAGCATTAAAAAATGCTGTTAAGAATGAAGGTTGTGGAGAAGAGGTGAATGTGACAGGACCCAGCAAGACACTCCTGCAGAAAGGTGAGAAACACTCAACATGGGCAAACGGAGCATTGTAACTGGTAATAATTACATTTGCTGTCTCAAAAGCAGTAATTTGCAAAAGTTGAGAAAAATTACAAGCAAAAATTATTAGATGAGAAACCACAGGCAGAGAAAATGCTGATTGCAATTTGGTGATTCTGTAAGAGGAGTTTATTAGACAGCCAAAGCCTCAAACACCACAACTTCATATGAAGTAAGAAGACAACGTTGGCTGGAATCCAAGCCTCTCTCTGCTACAAAGGAAAAGGACAATGGGGAAACTCTATCCACACATAAAAGTTACATAAAAAAAGAGATGAAAATGTGTTTCCCTGGTGAGAACAAGGTTGCCTCCCTTGAAAGCCTCTGTGAGTGCCATGGCCTTCGTTTGGGGCCCTGCAATGTTACCTTTGTAACGACTTGCTGGAAAGAAGTCTCCTTGGCTGACATGGATCAGCTGAGATACTGGGGACATTTTCCTAAAAACAAGCCCTAAAGCATAGAAGTTGTAGAACTGGGAGCTGTCTTTCACACAGCAGATGTGGGAAAAGCTCTCTGTGGCAAGCAACCAAAAATGACTGAAAGGAGGAGTTAAGGACCATTCATTCAGCTACTCTGTGGGATGGACCATAGACCTATATCCCAGCTTTCAGGAAACAAGGGACTGTGTATTCAATACACTCCTGTGCTCATTTGTGTCTCAGCATGGTCCTTTTGACTTCAAAACCATCAGCTTGAGTGTGTACAGCAGCTTGTTATCCTGGTGATCCTTCCACTCCTGCCCAAGCAGCAGAGAGAGTTACAGGGTCTGACTTTCAGGAGGGAACAGCAGCAGCACCTGGTCAGCAGCTCTGGGATGAGGCTCAGGACACACCACTCTGACCCTCAGCTCTGCTGAGGGGAGGCTGAGCCACCTTTGGCAGCTGCTCCCAGCTCTGTGCCTCAGTTTCCCTACCTGCAGTAGGGAAAACATCACTGACCTCCAGTGTAAAATGCCTGGAAAATGCTGCTTCCCAGGCCTGTCTCGCAGCACTTTCTAAGGCCATGCCCAATTTAGGATTTTGTCTTTTCCCTACTGTTCCTTAGAGCTGGCAGCAGCATTTTGTGTTATTTCTCATCACTCAGAGCTATTATTAACACCCTTCTGGAGACATGAATTGTATCTACACACACTTCTGATAATTAGGCTAAAAATCCTACTACTGCTGATGCAGCTCTTGCAGAATATATTAAGAGTAAATCCAGTGCCAAAAAGTTTTTTGGGACTCGATAATCACACCTGAGATCAGAATTAGAAAAGGCCAGACAGAGGATTTTTGCTGCACAGAAGGTGAGCTGACAGGTCTGCAACCCTTTTCTTGCATTCTACCCCCACGCACTCTGTCCATGCGGGTCCAAGCATTGGAGGCGAGGAACAGGTCTGTGAGAAAAAATAGGAAGGAAAAATAATTAGGGAGGGAAGCATGGAAAGTGACTGTGGTGGTCCCCCTTTTCCTTGGCCACCCACCAAAGCCTCATAGGGGGCTCGTGAACTGGTCTGGTGAGTGATGCTGTGCTGGCTGAGCGCTCCCCTCTCCCCCCACTGCCTGGCTCTCCAGGACCTCCCAGGCCAGAATCCTTGGCAGGGAGGTGATGTGGGGGAAAATGATATCTCTTGAGTGAAGAGCAGCACTTCACTGCTTTTCAGTCCTTCTGCTGATGCCAGTTCACAGCCTGCAGCAGGCTCCAGAACACACCTAAAAATAAAACAACACCTGGGCTCTCTGCTGCTGGAGGGAAGAGCCACGGTTTGCAATCAGTGGCGTTTGTGGAAGCTCTGAGCACAGGGGGGCAGGCAGAGGGTCAGCCCCAGGCCCTCTGCTTTGGCACTGATTGCAAACATGGGCAGGATCTCCTATGGAGCACGTTTCCCTGCTGCTCCAGTCGACACATTGTCATTCCAGTGAGGATCTTTGCCTTGATCGTAATCACACACAGGCACAGGAGAGGAAAGTCATGTTAATGCACTGAACCCTCTGCATGTAGAGCATGCCTGGGAGAAAAGCATCTTTTCTCAGTGGCAGGGGATTTTTGGTGTCTTCTGGATGTGGCTTCTGTTGAAATAGTGTATCAGAAAAATTTTTGCATGGCAATAAAAGTGAGCATAATCTTGGGAGGAAGAACGGGAGAAGAGAAAGGGAGAAGAAAAGAAAAAGGGAGATCTATCCAAAGTCAGTAGGATTTTTTTTCCACCTACAGTGGAGCTCTGTGTACACCAAAGCAAACAAACGGTGCCCAAAAAATTTAGACTGAGGAAATTAATTTCTTGGAATGGAAGAGTCAACCAAGAAGTGATATAGCAGGTTGATCAGCTACATAGACACTTCTAGACAGAGAGTCTGTTTGAGGCTGTATTTTCACAAGTACATGTGAAATCAGATTTCTGAGACCTCTGAGATATCATTTTGCCAAAACATCCAGGCAAAAGGGAATAAAATATTTTGTCTCAAAAGATCACAGGATAATGGGAAAAAGAGAAGCACAAAGGTTGTCTGATCTGCTACTGCAATTCTGATGAAAAATTCAGCACTGGGTGATTCAGAAGAAGGTTTAACATACCTGCTCATCAGCTCAGATCTAACACATCTAATTGTGCAGTTCTTCCCATGGGAGGTCATTTTTGCCTAACCCTGTCTGATAATTAGATTATGTTGTAGAGATTTAGTCATTATAAATTTCAACCTGTATAATGTTTTGTCTGGACACAGCTCTCAGTGAGGTTGCAAACTCTTTGATTCCTCCTAAATTATTCATTTCAGTAATATCCTGTGACAATAAATTCCATGGGTTCGGTTCATCACATACGTGGAAGGTTATCCCATGCTGCCTACACAATCCATGTTTTGTCACCTTCATGTCCTTCTGCTGTGTGAGAGCCTGCCAGGGCTTTGGGGATGGATTTCTCAAAAAGGGAGTATTTTTATGGGCTAAGATGATCACCACCTTCATAGTACCACCCATCATTATGGACTGCTCTTTCAGAGGAAGCATCTCAGGGAGAAGACTGCAGGGAGCTTTTTCTCTGTATATACTGGGTAGTAAATTTGGTTTTCATCATAGCTGGGAAATGGATGGAAAAGAGAAGGTGGAGAAGTGGAGAAGTTCAGCTAAAAGGAGAATGGGATGGCACTGTGGAAGGCAGGGTGAAGGGATGGAACTCATGTGCTCAGGTACATTGAGAAACCTGTCAGTCAAACCATGGTTTACAAGGCAATATTTCACTTAATTTCAGCCAATATGCATCAATGTTTCTAATAACAAGCTCTCAGAGGAGCAGGGGAACACACAGAAAAACAGACAGGAGGGAGAAACACAGGAGAAACGAAGAAAGCAGGAGAAGCAGGACAAGTTGGTGGTGAACCTTGTGCCAAACCAACCTCCCTGAGCAACCTGCATGGCTGTGGGCACAGAAATGCACAGGCACACCCCACCTCTGTCTGCTTGCAGGCAGGGAGTTCCTCGTGGCACCCTGACACCTCAGAGCAAAGGTGGAAGAGCTGATGGTGCAGCCCTGTGGTGGCTCTGGGCAGGAATGACCGACACGAAGTGTGGAAAAGCTTGGGGAGTTCTAGAAAACACAGAAAGGGCACGTCATGATGTCCACCAGCAGCTGCCTCTGATAAGAGTTGTTCCTTCAGATCTACTCAGGGTGGTTCCCCCTCCTGCACCCCCCTGTCCTGACCCCCTTCTGGAGCTCTGCACCCCTGTAGCAGCTTTTACTCTGCCTCTTTCCCTTTCTCCAGCCCAATGCTTCAGGCTCAAACACTTCATCTATGCTCCAGCTTTCCCCTCACCTTCCCTAGCAATTACTTTTGGATCACAACATCCTCCCTTCTCTCTGCTTCCCAGAGACCTCTCCCAGCTCCAGCACTGCAGATCTAACTGGCATCCCTAGTGCCTCTGGACTTTCAAAGCAAATCCAGTCTCTACTCCCTGACTTGCCCCTATCAAATCCCCGCTCTGGAACACAGTGACTGCTCTCACCATTAGCTACCTCCCTGCTCCACACTTTTCTCTTCATTTCCTCCTCCCCTCGGGATATTGATGCTGGATGAAGTTTCCCATTAAACCAGCCACTCTTGTAGAAAGGGAAGCTGACATGATTAATGCCATTCAGTGGGGAAGGCAGTGAGTGCAGCCAGGGAACAAGGAGACAGGCACATTCCCATCAGCCAGTCATTAGCATTTGCCCCAAAGAGGCAGCAGGAACAGGATGGACACTATTTTTCCAGCTCTGTCTTGTGCTGGATGCAAAGTCTTCAGGGCCAGGAGGGAAGAGAAGCTTCCTTCTCTCCGGTTCATTTTTCATTTAATCTGTACCCAAACAGTGCTGCCTTGGGCCCAGGCACAAGTGACCCTCTGAAGCCTGTCCTGGTGGCAGCATGGAATACACAATCCAGGCTTCAGATTGGCCTCAAGGGAGGTCAGATTTATTTCTAGCCTTTTTTTGTTTTAGCAGCTTTATGTTTTCTTTCTCTCTCCATCCTCTTAGCTCTTTCTCTCTGCCATTTGCAGCAGGTCCTCTGTGAGTAGGTCTATTGACAAGCCCATTCCCTGTGATTTTCTTCACTAACTTGGAAAGCCCCATGAGAAGGAATCACCTTCTCCTGACACCAAATTTCAATCCTCTGTGAGGATCAGGAGAGAGGGGGTGGAGAGCAGCCCCCAGATACCACTCAGCTGAGTGAAGCTCCCCTTGTACACAATGGAGAAGAAAAAAAATCTCTCCAGATGATTATTAAAAGCAGGAATTTGGCTTGTGTGGGCTGGAGGAGTCTGTTTCCCTCCAGAGTAACCACCAGAGGAGGTGATGGTGATTAACTTTGGACCTTTGAAAACTTCCCCCACCGCCAGCACACTGTGATCAAGATCCCACATCTTCCCATAATAGTTTGCTCTAATCTCCCTGACTATTTAAATAAGCAAATCAATGAATAAGTAACTAAGAAAAGGAAATCTACTTTTTTAGATTGAATTTGTTGCCTTCAGCTTCCAGCCATTGATTCTCCTTATGCCTTTTCCAGATTAAAGAGTATTTCAGTACCCAGGATCTCCTCCCCCTGCAGGTCCCTGTAAATAACTCCAAGAGTTTCCAAGTCACCCTTCCTTCCCCAGTTGGTGTTTTAAAAGTACTTTACAAATCATTAATGAAAAATATATGAAAAGAGCAGTTCTGGTACTGATTTCTGTAGAAATATTCTCGTTGGGGTTGTTTGTTTGTTCTTCCAGGTTACCCAGTGTCTGTAAGACCTGCAGTTATCCTGTTTCAGATGTGTAAATGCTCTTAATCTTAAATAAAATTAACACCATAAAGTGCCAGGGGGCAGGGAATTACTTCAACAAAAGTCAATCCATTATGTTCATCCACACTTTTATCAATCAAACCCGCAGTCTCAAAGAATGAAACTAATTCTGTTTGAAAAGATCTTTTTTTCTACAAAATCACGTTTGATTCTTTATCAGTTGGCATCAGATTGTGTGGTCCCATTATGTGGTCTAAGACATGTTACCTATTGCAGAGCTACAACCTTCTGGCTTTTTTAAAAATGATATTATTATATAATGCTCACACAATTACCTCCCATGCTGGGAGGTTTATTAGAAACTGAAGTCGGCAGACCAAAAGGAAGTTCAGCTAATTCTTCAAATGGTCTTGGTGTGACTTTTCCATTTCCCATCTTGATTTTTCCCAGGTAATTCTTATGTGTGGATATAGATTTCCCATTGCTCTTTTTCCTTTGTAACAGAGCAAGGCTTGGATTCCAGCCAATGTTGTCCTCTAATTTCATATGAAATTGTGGTGTTTGGGGTTTTGGCCACCTAATAAAACTCCTCTTACAGAATCACCAATTTGCAATCAGCATTTTCTCTGCCTGCAGTTTCTCTTCTAATCAATTTTGCTTGTAATTTTTCTCAACTTTTGCAAATTATTGCTTTTGAGACAGCAAATGTACTTATTACCAGTTACAGTGCTGTGTTTGCCCATATTGAGTGTTTCTCAACTGTGCAAACATCTGATGAGTGAAGAATAGAGAAAATTGTCCAGAAAGTTCTTATAACACTTTTCAAGGAAAAAGAAAAGAAAAACAAAAAAAGAGGGGGAAAAGAAAACACAAAGAAAAGAAAAAAAGAAGAGAAGCAAAGAAGCAATTGTTTAGTAAATGGATTTTGGGATTGGAAGGGAAGAGAATTTGAATTTGA
Source organism: Myiotriccus ornatus (assembly GCA_036023395.1). Lineage (NCBI taxonomy): Eukaryota > Metazoa > Chordata > Aves > Passeriformes > Tyrannidae > Myiotriccus > Myiotriccus ornatus. The sequence continues at coordinate 7,198,129 of JAYRBT010000038.1, forward strand.
GGCAATAATTTTATGCCTTTGTAAGAAAGCAAGAAAATAAACACTGACACCAAGCTGGCATAACTCACTTCCATGATAAATTCCATGGCACTTCCACTCATGCTGTGGCTTCAACAGTGTGTTAGTTTGGGGTATCACCTTACAAAAGTTGTAGTCACAGAACCATCCAGGTCAAAAGGAACCTCAGGATCTCACTGAATTCATCCTCTTCCTGAGAGCCAAGTGAACACTGAGTTCAGACCAGGCTGCTGAAATCAGAGCTGCTGTTTTACCCAGTCAGGTGTTGTAAAAATCCAAGAGCAGACATTCATGGACGGAAGGATGGGTGTGACTGGATAACCACGGAGCAGAGGGCAGATGTCCTGCCTTGGCAATGATAGTAGAGCAGGTCCTGCCTTGGGGCACAGCCCAGGCAGCCTCTCCAGGTCCCTGAAAATTCCTTTTCCTACAACACCACAACGGACACTGCTTAAGCAACGATCAGCTTCAAGTCTAGAGAGTAGTTTATCTTCATTCCACACAATGTTTCCTCTTGCAGAAGAGTTACAACAAGTGTCACACGTGACAGAAGCTTTGCATTTTCAAAAGTTATCCCAACATTTTCACAGAGGTTTTGGAAGACAGGCTTCACACAGGAGGACCTGTCCCACCTTTCCCTCTCCATATTAACACAGTTTAGGCTGCATGTGAGCAGTGCCTGAGGAGAAACCCCTTCTGCTCCCTGGATCCTAACCGAGCTTTGCTGAGGATCATTCTCAGCTTCACCTGGGCTCAGTTACTGTCTGAGGGAGTGGTGATGATCCTCCACTAAAATGTTTGCCTTAGTTTTGCACCCTTAGTTAAAAGCTGTTTGTCCTGGCTCCCTTTGCAGGCAATGGAGAGAAACATGGACTTGCCACTGCCTATGCATCGTTCCAGGGGAGACTAATTGTTTTAATTAGGCTTTTTAATAATATCAGAAGTAAGGCAGCTTGAATGTTTCTCCCTTGATCTAAGTGCATGCCAGAAGCCTGTTTTCTGTGCTATCAATTACAATGAGCCTGTATTTTTCAGTTCCACTTGCCCCACTCTCTCCTGTAGTATTTCTCTACGTTTTGTGATTCAGCCACTGGGTTTCAGGCCTGTCAGTTAAAAACATTCTCTTTTCTCTGTGAACTTCTTGCTTCTTAACCAGATCAGTGATTAATTACTTTTTGATAGCTCCTGAAGCATTTTCCCAGTCCATGTGAGCAGCTCCCAGCTAATTCAGCTCAGTTGGCTGGTGCCAATAACACCAAGGTCACAGGTTTGATGCCTGTATGGGCCATTCACTTAAGGGTAGGACTCGATGAGCCTTGTGGTTCCCTTCCAACTCAGAATATTCTGTGAAAGGAAAACCTCTGTGGGAGTAATTTGAGTTGGAGTCCAAGCCCTGGTCTCTGCTTTCTTTCCTTTTCAGCTCCTCCACTTTCTTCTTCCTTGAAGCACCGCTCTAAGTTGATATTCAGCCTACTTTGGTAAGAAGCTGAAGTTCCCTGCTGTGAAGACTGAAACTCAGTGGCCATCCAGTGTGTTCCTCCTTTCTTATGCAAATTACTTTTGTCTGGATCAGGAAGTGGCCTGACAGATACACGAGTCAGACATGTAGATGAAAAGAGATCATTATCAGATCTGTGCTCCTGACTTAGATAAATAAGCATTGGGCATGATTCGCCACTCATTAAAGTGTCTTCCTCAGGAGATGGCTGACAGTTCATTAAGTAAGATGAAATATTGTTATTTAAACTCAAGACTGATCAGACTGGGTGGAAACTTAGTCTACTGTATTCATAATTTCATGCATTGACAAGCAAGTTCTTGAAAATATTCCTCTGAAGTGGCTGACCCACAGAGAAATTAAGAGCCTGCTGTAACATAACTAACAGGGTAAGCCATTTTTTTTTTAAGTGGCAGAGCTCTGTGCTTGGGTGTTGCATTCCAGATATTCATCCCCACTCCCAAAGAGGGTTGATACTGCAGCTCCCAGCTCAGCTTGTGCAGACACCTCCACACCCAGTGTGTGTTCGCCAAGCTAAGCTAGACACAAGCCCCAAGTTCAAACATGTGGTTTCCCATTCCCTCAATCCCAATCCTCACATCTTCCAGGCACTTTTCCCCTTCCTCTGTCCCTCATTCTGTTTGGCTGGCCAGTGTGAGCTGCCCCAAAAAGTTCGTCCTCAAAGCAGGACCCAACAGTTACTGGCAACACCACAAACTGGCAACTAAAACTTGCCATCCTTATTTATCTCACTTCATTTCATGCCTCAAATTCAGCTTTCTAAGTTCCTCCCCACAGAGGTGCTGTGTCTGATACAGGGTCATTCATCTTCAGGACAAGTGTCTATTGATCAGCTGTTATCCAATTTGCAATAGGCATGTAATACAATCTGAACTCAGTGGGTTCCAAAGGGAATTCAGTGAGGCCAAGGAAAGGACCTTCCCTAAACCCTTCAGTGCAAACAGAACAAACATGGGCAGATGTTGCAGCTTTACAGCAGAACTCCAAGCCTCAAGCACAGGGATGGTGTGAGAGAACAGGACCACTGCCAGAAAAAAAATCCTCATCCCCACCTGAGGGAGGTGTGAGCATTCCTGACCATGCTTTAACAGTTAAAAAAAAAGGGGAATTCATACCCAAGAAACTTTCCAGTGAGAGTCCATTAATGCTTCCGAAACCCTCCGTAATATGCAAGGGTTACGCTTTTTTCTGTCCACTCTGAACACAAAGAGCAAACATGTCCTTTCATGAGGAGTGACCTTTACATTGCACCAGGAGAATGAAAGGACAAGGCAAGAACAGAGGCAGATCTGTGTGAAAGGGGAGCCACACAAAGCGTGCATTGACTCTCCAGGTTGGTGTTGGGCTGGGCCCAGAGCGGGTTCTCGTCTCCACAGACAGCAGAGCCCTTCAGAAAAGGTGCAGTGCCTTGAAAACAGAGGTGCACAGACAGCTCAGTGACAGCAGAAGAGCTGCCTGGGTACTTTTCTATAAGCCTATTATTCCTTGGAAAAGTCCATTTCTTTGAAATCCTAACTGTTTGCAGGAAAGGGTCAGTTTTAATAAATCCTTTTCTCTCTCTCTCTCTTTTTTTTTTAAGAGAAGTTGTGTTCATTTTTAACTTTTCTCTCTCTTTTTTTTTTTTCTTCCCCCATATTGAAACAAATTTTCTTATACCATTTCCAGTAATTAAAACTAAGCTAAAATACCAACATGGCCAGAAAGGACAGAAGAAAACTCCACAGAAATGTTTTTATTGCCCTAACCAGAGTGCAGCTTTGGAAAAAACTTAAGACTTTCAAGTTTTTGTCAGGATATTTTCCCTGGGACAAGAAGACCTGGTTTGTGTAGCTCAATGTCATGCTGCTTCTTGTAGTAATTTTGCAGGACATGAACACTGATGTTACGGGTAAAGTAACTCTATTTTGCACCTTCCTCTGATTTCCTTTCTCCTCTTTGATGTTCACTCCTACTAGAACGTTTTCCCTGGTGCCATTCTCAGGTTGAATGCAGCCTGATTCACATCTCATGCCAATTACTCTGACATTGTCAGGACTAAGCCAGTTTACACCACCTGAGCAATATGATTATTTAGCAGTAGTTTCAGTCCTCTGCCTCCTCCTTCAAGATTTCTGCCGTGGGTGAAACCTTTGAATGAAAACTATCTCCTTCTTCCCCCTCAGGAAAAAAAAAAAAGAAAAAAAAAAAGCAACTGCATGAACTCCTGTATTGGTTAAAAGGTGAAAAATACTAAACCATAGCTGAAAAAAAGGTGGATTTCTTTTATTTTATTCATGATCCTGAAGAAGTGAACCTATATCCCTTCCAGGCCATATCCTGCTTTATATTTGAAATGCAGAATAGAGAAGAGGATGCAGAACTTGTCAAACCTCCTTCCTTGTAGCGAGGTCCCAAAAGTGGCAAACAGAATTAATTGGCTCCATTGATGGCACCTTCTTAGACCTGCTTATGACCAGAAACCATCAGAGCTGAGCAAACAACCCACAAAAAAAATGATGGAAA
>JAYRBT010000038.1:7202267-7238368 GCA_036023395.1 Myiotriccus ornatus
AAATGATGGAAACAAACCCACAAAACAAAGGAGGGAGGCTCAGAGTGCCACTGGCTGGGTGTTTTACCTGCACCATCACTTGCCTTCAGCGACACAGCCTCAGCTGCCCCTTTGTGCTCACAGGGACACCCACCCTCCTTTCACATCTGATAGGAAAGGTGTGAGTTGGCCCCAAGATCCAGCTGCAGGAGGGTGGAACAGACTCCATCCACAAAGGACCTGCACCCTAAACCCAGTTTTGTGCTCACCTGTCTGCACTGAGCACCCCCACGGTCCTTCTTAAAGCTGCCTCTTTCCTTCTCAAATCACCATCACAGCGCTCCCACTCCACCTCCCACCCCTCCAGAAATGCTTTTGTCTCACACCACACACCAACCCCATGATCCCACCCATGTCTGGAGCAGCTGACACCCCTCCTGTCACAGACCCCCGTGCTGTGGCCAGGCTGAGTGTAGATAAACCCAGCACATCATCAGTTCTTGGGGCAAACCCCCTCCACCACAGTTTCCCACTCTGGCTGTTCTTTCCTGCGTTGCCACTCAATTTATTGCTCCTGACACATGGAGGTAACTGCCCTGAGGACACTGAAAATAAATCATTTTAAACTGATGCACTTGAGCCACTGCACAGAGTTGCAGTGATGCATCTGCAGGAGGAGCAGCCTGGAAAAGGGAACAACTGGCTGGAGAGGGGCGGGATCCTCTTAAGCTGCCTTTGCTTCCAGAGAAATTGTGATGCAGAGCCACCCTTTCCTTGTGTTTTTTCTGTCTTGTTTACCTTTGGGCAACGACTGTGTTTATAAAAACACAAATAATTGGCATATGTTAGATACGCATCCAACAAAAAATGACAATTAGGGGGAATGAGAGGATGGATTAGAATTTAGTACCTAGATCTGCACTCATTCCAAATTCAGCAGTGGACTCAGGGATCTGGCTTCAGTTTTGTTTGTGCATTTGTTTGCTCACCTTTTCATGTGTTTTGTTTCATTTCAGCTAATAAACACAAACACAGATATGAATGATGTGAATCTTCCCAAATATCAGGATATAACTTTGGCCTTTTTATCCAGAACTCACCTGAACTCGAACCTAAGTAAATGGATTTTTTTTCCCTTGTAATAACTATGTTAAAAAAGTACAAAAAAACAGCCCTTAACTCATAGTTCTGCTTTTCTATGTTTTTAAAATACAGGCTGTAAATACACCTGATTTGAGGCCTAATGTGTGACAAGATTCACACACAGTGATAGTATCTTCTATTAAAGCAACGGATATTGTTAGAAAGAACTTCAGCACACCTCATTTTCTTTGAGACTCTCACTGTTCCATGCACCATGTTTGGCACATCCGCAGCCTCAGGGGCTCTCAGTCCCCAGTGGGTCCTACAGGCGCAAATTCATTATCACAATATCCCAAACACAGGGGAAAAAAAATGTCAGGGGTAGCAGGGAAGGAGGTTTTTTATTTGTCTTTCTGTTACAGACTTCAGATTGAATCTGACAGACAATATCCAGATTATCTGCTCAGCATGAAAACAAAGAAAGGTGGTTTTCTTTTCATTTTGATGAAAGCTGAGGTGTGTACTAATGTCTTGAGGGCTGAGAGTGTTTCAAATATCCATTACCATAAATTAGCCCTAAAATATTGGAAGCTGGCAGCCATCAGTTCTCTGATGTCCCTTCCCCAGTTTGCAAACCAAACACAGATGTGGACACTTCATGGTCCCCCCTGGCCTGTTTGTTTTGTACCAGGGGATGTCTTGGTGTGATGTCTCCAGTGGAGGCTTTGTTTGTTTACACATTGATCTGTGAGTGAGCAAGAGAAAACACAAACACCACCTTCCTATCAAGTGAGAAAATTGAAGTCTGGTGTTCTGATACAACTATTTCTAGTGGGAGCCTCAGTGGCGTGGAGAAGAGGAAGATGTATCCACACCTGAAGATTAAACCCTGCAGTAGAAGGCATCCACTTCTCCTTGAGGATTTCAGCCACGTGCTTTTCCATGAGTCAATTGAAAAGCTTCAGACAAGCATTTTTCACCAGACATGTCTTAGAAGCCTGCAAAGCATCTGAAAGCTTCTCAAAGCTTCTAAAAGGCCATCAGTGAGACTTGTATGAGTCTCCCCTCTCCATCAGAGGCACAGTCACAGCCCACCTTAGTGTGCAGAAGTAGAAACTGTTTCATGACAGGGAAATGCAGACTCATTCCCACAAAAACTCCAAGTGCAGGTGGCATCAAAGAAGATCCATCTCCTGGAATCCTTCATCCCAAATATATTTTGCTTTCTTTCAGAAGGTGGCTTGGCAGCAATGATATGGTTTAGTGTCCATGATGGTATTCGGTGAAAGGTTGATCTTTATGATCTTGGAAGTCTTTTCAAGCCTTCATGATCTGATGATCCTGTGAGTCATCCACTGCATGGAGGCAGTGATGAACTCACTGTGTGAGTTGGGGTTAAACTCACACACACACAGAGGGACGTGCACCAGCCAAACCTGGGATCCTTCTCCACTCACAAGAGTGAAGGTTGGATACAGAATCATGGAATGGTTTTGGATGGGAAGGAACCTGAGAGGTCACCCAGTTCCAGCCCCCTGCCATGGGCAGGGACAACTTCCACTAGCCCAGGTTGCTCCAAGCCCCATCCAACCTGGCTTTGGACACTCCCAGGGATGGGGCAGCCACAGCTTCTCTGGGCAACCTGTGCCAGGGCCTCCCCACCCTCACAGAGAAGGGTATCCAATTTAAATACATATTGAGAGATGTGGCAGCACTCTCCACCCACATTATAGTCACTTTTTCCTGGTGTAAATGCCTTCTGAGAGGAGAGGGCAAACTCCAGCCTGTTGTGTCTAATGGACCTGAGCAAAGGCTCTAACTCTGGGTGTGTTTGTGTGTTTACAGCCAGACTGGAGAATCCTCCACACCATTAGGATCCATGCATTAAAATCCATGCCATCTTCTCCTCTATCTGGGTACTCTCAGAGCTCTCCAATCCCTGTCACCCACCAGGATGTATTATATCCGTACTAACTAATTTCACAGCCCGTAAATTACAGGCATACCCTGCGTATCTCCATCTCATTAGAGAAGGTTAATTTAAGCAGACAATCAACAAAAATACAGAAAACTAGTTTGGAAAGAGGATTTTGCTGTGTCTCTGACAGACAATGAATTCACAACCCCAACATCTGCCACCACTAGAGAGAAAATGCTGGAGGAAAAAAAAAAAAAGAAAGAAACTCATTGCTATTTCCTCTGATGAATGGTGAATTTCCAATTAGCATTTTAATTACTCAAGCCAGACTTTCAGCTGGTTTGATGATCACAAGACATTCCATAAGCAACAAGTCATCTTGGTTTGACAACATGTGCTGGGGTAATGCATTACACACTTACAGGGGTCAGTCTGGGAGACTGTTTCACTTCTGGAAAAATCCTATAGCATTAATTGCCCTCAAGTATTTATTCATAGGTTACCTAGTTTTTATATAGTTTATATAGTTGTCTCACCTTAGAAAAACCTACAGCAAGACTGTTGTACCTGAGGCCTGTGGTAGAAGTGGAATGGATTTAACTTCAAGGCAGATCCTACAGCAAATCCATCAGCAGGACCCCACACATCTAAACCTGGATCACTCACCTGAGGAAATCCTTAGGCAAATCTATCCCATATCATTACAGACACCTTTCTGTGTCCTTCACCTGGGCTAATCCTACAGCAAACCTGTCCTGGGGACTGATGGATGGGCTCCTCCCTGCAGAAGGTGTGGTGATGATTACTCCTTGCTTGTTTGTCTAACAACAACAATAAAAGAGGAGCGGGGCATTTTTTTAAATTCCTGTGCAGTGTTAGGAAATGCTGTGTCCTCTGAGGAAGGAGAACGAGTAGGGATGTGGATATCCTTGCAGGTGAGGATTGCAGCTTTGACTGTCCTAAACTTTGCCCTCTGTCTCTGCACCACAGAACCGTGTGTGGGGTTTGCTCGGGACAGACTCCTAACACAAGCTGGGATTTCAGGAAACTGAGAATGTCACTGCTAATAGAGACAATGACACAGACTGTTCCTGTAATTCCACGCACTGGCTGGAAAAAAAAAATCACTTGTACACCTCGTGGTTTGCCTTGAGGAGAAAAGCCAGCAGGTGAAGAGACCCACTCAGCTTTGAACCCACAGCTCGGTGCTGAGGATCTACAAACATATCAGTGAATGGAGAACTGACAGAAACAAAGATCAATAAAATTGCTCAAGAACTCAGAAAGGTCTGAGACTTCAGAGACTTCATGACCAAGATGAGAACTGGGCCCTTGTAGACCATCACTCTTCATTTTGATTGCCTGCCCACTTCAGTAATTTTTTTCCTCCTATTTTAGTTTGTTGTTGGTTTTTTTTCCATGGGAACACTTCCTTTTCTCTCATTTTTTATGTGATTCTCAGCCTTATGAAGACACTGGATGTCCACCATACAGTACCTTCTGTGGTGTAAATTTACCTGTACATCATGGATGTATATCCATCATCTATGAGAACACAACCCCCTCTCCCCTGTGATTGTAATAAAATATCAGAGCCAGATCTGTTTATCTGGAGAAAAATTACATATGGGGCAACCATTTATTCAGAGAAAAGAAAACCAAACCAACCAACCCAGCAGTGCCCATTTCATTAACTGGACAAATGAGAGGTTTGTAAGTTCTTGGCAGTCTGATGGATAAAGGTACCTTGTCAGAAGGTCCCTCCAGATTGAGTTGCAAATAAAAGAGAGGAAAAGCTTGGGAGGAAAAGCAGATTTTTGGTTTCAGAATGAGCAGATGTGACTGGGAGCTCTGATTTCTATGCTGCACTTACACAAGGAGCACACAGTGCTGCCCAAACACTGATACTGGATGGACACTGGTCCTCTTCTTTCTTTTCTTTTTCAAAGTGCTCTTGTCAAATAAATCCTTCACTGCAACTTAATCCTTCTTGCTTTCCACATCCTACTGCTGCATTCCCATCCTTTCAGCCTGAGTGAGGATGACCGGATTCACTCCCTTCTTGCATTATGTTATCTATGAATTTGTGATGTTTTTCCCCCAAAGGTCTTAATATGGACTTGGAGAAGCTTCATCAGCACCAGGAGCAGAGCTGTGTAAATCCCACAGGACGTCCAGCGAAATGAGAAAAAAAAAAAAGACAGAAATTGTCTCTACTTCTCCTTTTCTCTTTCTGCCCCAGCAGTCTCACATCCCCCACGTCCCCTTTTCCCCTTTCCTCCTTCCAATTCCTTCTCTTGGCCCATCCCTTCCAACCCACAACAGCCTGGTAGAGTTTCACCAATGCAGGCAAGTGGAACGCTTCACTTCCTATCCCTGAAAGAGGCCAGGGCACAGAGGAGTTTATTATATCATAAATTAGAACATGAAAAGCTAATACATTTTATACATTTGTCAGAGAGAGAGGAGGAAAAACCTTTGCTGCCAGGTTCCTCATAGCAAATCTGTCATGTTGGAGAGAGGCTGCTGGAATGGAAGTATTTACAGACAGACAGAGCCCTGGTGCAGAATAGCAAAGCTTCCTGCTGGCTATCAGGAAGCTCCAGGGCTGTCACAGGAGCCAGGATAGAGTTCTCAAGCCAAACCTCACACAGCCCCACCATAAACACCTCATCCCTTCTCGTGTGGGGATGAAATAATGCCCAGCAGAGCTGGGGCAGAGCTGTCTGGGGCTGCCCTGGGCTTTTAGAGTGTGTGTCTGAGGACTCAGGGGAGGCTGCTGGTGTTTGTTTTGTAGGTCTGGATTCCCTGGTGCTGCATTAGAGAAGAAAGGGGGAAAAGCACATCCAGAGAAGGGAATGGAGATGGGGAAAGGTCTTCAGGAGCTGCTGAGGGAGCTGGGGGGAACTCATCCTGGGGAAAAGGAGGTTCAGCAGGGACCTTGTTGCTCTCTACAACTCCCTGAGAGGAGGTTGTAGCCAGATGGGGATTGGTTTCTTCTCCCAAGTAACAAGTGGTATGACCAGAGGAAACAGCCTCATGTTGAACCAGGAGAAGTTTAGGTTGGATTCTTCACTGAAAGGATAGTCAGGCATTGGAACAGGCCGCCCAGGGCAGCGCTGGAATCACCATCCCTGGAAGTGTTCAGAAGGAGTGTGGCACTTTGGGATATGGTGAATATGATGGTGTTAGCAGTTGGACTTAATGATCTTAGAGGTCTTTTTCCAGCCTTAATGACTGTGTGATTTTGAGTCAAATCCCAGATAGGATAACACTGAGGAATTTTCTGAGAAATCTGTTCTACCTGTCAGGTACCCAGCCCTTGACTTTCTTGTTCTGTGCTCATTCCAGGTGAATTGTCCCATTTTAGCTGAGCTTTTCCCCAGTCCCACTGCACCTCCAGTCCCATCATGCTGTATTTCTGCTGCCTGAAGGGCAGAGCTGCCTGGCAGATCCAGTGATGATGGCCTTCATATCTCTTCAAAACTCAAGGCAGAAAGGCATTTCCCAGGCATAATCTCCCTTGAAATAGTCAGCAAGTCAGACTTAATTAAGACAAAGAACAGCAAAACCCAATCATAATTAAAATTTAGAGTTGCCTGCACAGATGAGAAAGTAAAAGGAGCCAAAAGAAAAAAAAAAAAGTGCTGGAAAGAGCATCATGTCTGAAGCTGCCATTGCCCCACAGCCAGGCTCTTTATCCATGAGGATGTAGCATGGAAGGTGGTAGTGGTGCTGCCTGACAACAGTTTAGCTGGAATTACCACAAATGACCTCACCTGAGCTTCTGCAGGCTCACCAGTCCCTCCTGCAGCTGCTGAACTGGTGAGTGAAAGGCAATAGCTGCTGCTTTGGTTATTTCAGCATTCAGCACCCCCAGTCCTCAGGACACAGATGGAGCAGACCTGGGAGACTGCTGCTTTTGGGAACCTTTTTGCAGGGGTAGAGATGCACTTGGACACAGCACTGATAGAAGGTTGGGTGGTAACAAGAACAGCCATGGATATCCACCTAACCCACAATCCTTTCCTGACATCACCTGCTAGCCAAGAGCGGTGTAGGAAGAAGGAAAGTACACAACAATCCTTCCTCTAGATGCTCTTCCAGCCCCTTGAAAACTATCTGACAGCAGCTCCCTCAGTTGCTGGCACTTGCCAGTCATTCACAGATCCTTTTTCCTTGACTCCTGCCCCAACTCTTCGTGCAGGAGTCACTGCATGCCCATTCTCAGCTCTGTGCTACTGCCAGCCAGATCCCTTTGCCCCTTTCTCAGAGAAGGATTTTGCTCTCTCCACCTTTCAGACTCTTTCCTTTTCTCCTCTTCCCCTGCCCCTTTGCTCCACTTGGGAGAAGGAATATTAGTAGTCCAAGAGTACAGGGTAGACACCAAAACACAGCTGAGGAGAGGAGCAGGACCGGCTCAAACCCATCCATCTCCAGAGCTTTTCCTGGCTCCCAGGGTTCTGCCCTGGCCTCCTACCCAGGGTGGCTTATTCATGCACTCACAGAAGCTGCCAGACAAAACACTCCAGATTAATTTCACTCTTTTCCTCTCTCTTTTTAGAAACTTTTAATTAGTCCCCAACTCAGCACCATTATTAGTATTTGTTATTAAGTATTAAAATCGCTCACCCCCAGCTCCTTCTCCCCCTGCTTCCCTCTTCCAGCCCTTTGTTTTAATTGTTATATTTTTTCATCAGTGATCAGCCAAGCTTCCCTAATGATCTAGACTCATTTAAAGGGTTTATAACTCTGGCACAAAACTCCAATAAAAAAGCGGCAGCCTCGCTGGGAACCTCCTGGGGCTACTCAGCAGCCAGGAACACAAACTCATTTACCACTTGCCTGTTCCCCCCTTTTTTTAGTCACCACCAACCCTTCTGTCAAAATATCTTCCTCTGCATGCACAGAAAGTCTTCACTTTTCCTTTTTCACATCTTTTCCCTCTTAATTCTTTTTTCCTAAGGATCAAGATGGGAGAACTGGAAAAAGCCTTGATGAGGCATGTGGTGAAGTTAACAGCAAATAGAGTAAACCCACTGTTCTTCCCAGTCTTTTCCCTGCCTGTGCTGGATTCCTGTCCTCTCTCAAGAGGAAAAACATAAAGAGTCCTAGTGAGACTGAGGAAAGAAATGATCTGGCTGTATTTCTCCTTGAGTATATTTAGCAGTTGCACGTTACCCCTCTGGAGACCTTAAAAGCCTTTTTTTACAAATCTGCAAGTCAGCACTGCCTTTCCCTCATTGCTTTTCTCCCTTTGCAATAGGTGTAGATTTACACACCAGACAAAGGGTTGTTTGGCAAACTCTGCCTTGGCCCAGCTTCCCGTTGAGTACAGATGTCGCTTCCCAACCTGCCTTTAGCCTCGTGCGCAGCCAGCAGTAAATTCCTGGGGATCCAAACAGGAACAAGCCGTTCTCCACAAACACAGATTATGACCTAGACTCATGCTTAGGGTCTAATCTGACCTACTGGGGTTCTTGCCCATGGCCTTGGGCACTGGGCAATTGGCCAGTGTCGGGGCAAGCCAGGAGGACACTTCTTTCCTCTGGTGATCTCCCTGCAGCAAGGTTTCTGGGGGAAACCTCACAGAAGTTATTCCCTCCCTGTATACACATAAAACCCCTCTGAAATGCAGAGGAAGGCAGGGAGCATGAATGGTACACAGGAAATGAGTGAAGTGAGGCACATGGGGTGGATTTCTGTCACCTGCCTTTAGCCATCTGCCATGTGGGTGCTTCAATCTGAGCTGGTCACTCTGGGCTTTCTCACTGGTAATGCTAAAAGGAAAATAAACACTTTTAACACCCTAGTTATCCTGCCCTTGTAACCCAGCAGGATTTTGACCCTTTTACGCTGAAAACCCCACTTCTTCCAGCTGATGTGTTTGCCAAAGCCATCCATTTCAAAATTATGGAGCAAACGGTGCCATTGAATGGCCTTGCTTTGAAGTCACTATTACTCCCAGAAATGTGCCTGACAACATCTCACCCGCAATGCCCATCTGAGCCACAATCGTATTGATACAATCTACAAGCAGCCTTTTGTTCTCACTTGAAAGGAGCTCAGCTGAAAGGCCCATCAATGTGCTCAGTCATCTTCAAAAAGCCGGAATCATTTGGTGGGAATAAACAATTGGAGCTCTTCAGTTAGTCATTTCGAAAAGGACAGTCTCCCAAGGAACTTCAGCACTCTCCTCCCTTCTGTGGCTGCTGGACTCCACTGAGAGATGATTTCTGGAGCTGGCCAGGCTGCTTTGATACAGATTTCTCATCAGCAGTTTGATTTTTTGGGGAGAGAGATAAATAGCAAAATAAAACACCCCCCCCCCTCCACATTGCCGTATTTCATGAAAGGTGAAAAAAATCATGATGTTTGGGGGTATTTAAACAACAGTATTGGGATTTCAGCTTGGGCTGGAAGTGCAGCACACTAAGTAGGGTCCGTGGAGGACGCCTGCAATCAGAGACCTGGTTGGGGATACAAAGCTGTCTTCTCCTTGTTTCCAGCTGCTACATTTAATTAAAAGAGAGCTAAACAATCCATTACATTAAATTACTTTCTGCACATTACTTTTCCACATAGACAACTGAAATGGTTGCCACAGGGATGTTATCTGACCACAGATTGGAAAGGAGATAACCATTCTCAAAATTATTCCAGTCTTGCTTGAAATATCACCCAGATGAGCTGGTCAGGAGTCATTCCCGACTGCGTGAGGGACTCGAGGAGCTGGTGGGGATTTACCAGGAATGTGAGGGGCAATAATGAACTGCAAAACCAGCCTCATCTTGTTTATTCCTGCATCATATCACATGATGGTGAAGATGCCAAATCACTATAATGTAGCAAACAAAAGGACTTCTTCATGTTTCCTCTCCCTACTCTCCGTCTCCTTCACCACTGAATGTGCAGTTCATAAAATCATACCACGAGACAGTCCCTACATCAGTTGATTTTTGAGGGTTTCTACTCTACCAAGCAGTCCATATATCTTATTTCAGTTTCCAACTTAAATACTCCTTTGATATTAGAAGTCAAATATGCCAGGGATATCTTGAAATACCACATGGAAGCAGAATTTTTAGGAGAACTCCTTGTTCCTGTGGGCATTTTGTTTTCCTTCCAACTCTTGTTTGAAGAAGGATGAAAAAGACTGGGAGTCGTCCTCACTAACTCAGGCCACAGGGCAGATTTTGCCTCCTGCAGAGGAGCTGCTCTTCTTCCCTAGGAACACAGCCCAAGGCCAGACTAGCAGAGAAGGGGTGGTAGGTGAAGACCTGCTCTGACAGCTGCTGGGCACTGCTGCCAAGCCCCTGCCTCGCCACTCTGCCATTCTTACAAAATTCAGGTCTCAAAGCAGCTCCCAGTGCATGACCAGCTTGTGGCACAACCAGCCTGGATTGACTTCAGCAGGAGAACTGAACAAAAACAACATCCTGGCTCAGCTCTGCTGCCTCTGCTAGAGCTATGCCCTTATTTTCTGCACTCCACACCATTTTCCCTCTGAGAAAATTGTTGCCAAGTGGCTATTTTGAACATGGTTGAGTGCAGATTGTTAAAGGAGAGACAGGCTTCTGCTTCTGTCTTGCAGACTATTTTTGCTTTATTCCCCATCTCAGACAAAAAACATGCAGAGGGTAAGTATCTGTTTACTGTTTGTGTATAATGCATTATGGGATGAAATTGTCTCTTCTTCCCTCATTTACAGCGTTTGCACCTCATCCTGTGCTGACCTCCCAGCAGCAACATGGACCTTTATGCCCACAAAGCTCCAGCACTATCATTCTCTCCATTTGCTGGTCTTCCAGAAGCGCAATGCCATTGGCTTTGGGTTTCAGTTCACAGCAGGAAATGTATTCACTGGTTGGAACCAGAGTGACAGGCTCACTCTGTCTCACATTTGCCCTATTTGAAGCCTATGAACTGCAGGACTGGATTTTCAGTTATCAACATCCTCTTAACCCAAGCAGCATTAGCCAAGTCCTTCAGTGTTCTCATTCAGACAAGCATCTTACCCTAATACCTTGTGAATTATCCCATCCACTCTCTGAGCTTGAGGTCACAGGGAGGACAAAGCAGGAATCACAGATTATGCTGATGGTCATGAGAGAGGAGGAGGAAGAGGGAAGCTCAGGTTGTGTCTACGCTTTGTCATGGTTGTAGTAAACACAAAGCTTTTGGTTTTACAAGGAAAAAAACACATTACCAATTATTCACCCACTGAGTAGCATCCTGCTTCCCTTCCCATCCTGCTTCCCTTTGCTCATGTCTTCATACAAAGAAGTTATTCCTACAGTTTTATGGAAATGAGAAAATCTTGCACCAAGGACTGAAAACACCAAGAACCAACCCAAAAGGCAGTAGGTCAACCCCATTAACAACTAACTGGTATTATGTTCATTATATTTTCTCTCTGACTGTTTTTAATTCCCCCCTAGCAGTATAAGCTATTCGTCCTCAAAGCTTTCAGCCTCTTCTTACATTTCCATGGTCACTGTACTGTATTTGTAGCTGCAGTTCCCCCTCAGCACTGGGCAAAGATGGAGTGGAAAGAATGATGTTTTTCAAGCCCTGCAGTCAGGTCCTCAGTGTTCTCAGCATCTGACTCTAGCCTGCAGAGGTGTGAATCAAAGTCTGGTTTCCCATGTGGTCATGCCAGGTGGTTGGCTCAAACCCCATCATTTCTTTACAGCAAAACTCACTAGACACAGACAGTAACCATAAGATATATTGGAAACTCAAATCTTGTATAATTTAGACTGTCAACACCCATGCAAAAATCCTTCACCCTACTACTTATGTCAGCTCTTCAAGAATGGTTTCTTTGCTGAATATGTCCTGAAAACACTTCAAGGCAATGACAAAAATAAATCCTTACAGTTAGCCTGCCTCTTCTCATTCTGAAAGATCCCGTTGCTACTTCTGAACTTCGATTGTCAAGTTGCATTCAAGGAATCATTTCACATGCCCCAAAAGGCGGCAGCACTTCCAAGGAATGCTTGAAAGCAGCTATGCAGGACAACAGATCACGTGCTGATATTATTTCATTGTCTGTGGCCCTATTGCAGTGGGATCTGGAATTTTTTTGGGGTGGACATCTCCAACTGCATCACACTGTACCTTCTACAAAAGAATTGGGAATTCTGCCCCGGTGGAATTGTGAAGAGAGTGCTGGAGATAATATTATTCAGTAAAGCAAATAAAAATTTCAGAAAGAGACTGTGTTGAAAATAATCATATGCTTGGGAAGTCTGGCACTGTGTATTTAGTGACCACAAGAGGTCAGGGCATCAGTTTTCCATTGCATCTTAAAAGCAACATCTCTAAGAGCCTGGAGCTAAGATACTATTTTAGGTATGGCTCTTAGGAAATTCCATCCTTAAACGTTCCTGAACAGGGGTTAACACAGGAGCAACAGTCCTTCCTTTTGTTGCACTTGCTTCTATCAGAGTAATAGTCAGATTTGTCTGTCTTCATGTTCCTCAGATATACAGAAATATTATATTTTATACTAACAGCCACAATCAACACCTGCACTTCCTTGGCATGAGACTCCCTTCCTTAGGAATAAACAATGCTGGTGACAAAGCTGTCTCATATGGGCAGAGTTTCCTCCTACAGAAGCTGTTAAGCATCACGAGCCTCCCTTTTCTCCCTTCCAAATCCCCTTCTCCAGCAAGAATAAAGGTCAGTATATGAGTATATGACATTTATATATATATATGACAAAATACATCAGTATGTGACAGAAAATACACTACGTATTTCAACTACAAATTAAACCTATTTGTGCAAATGCAGTTCTCCATCTATGAGGGGTCTGTGTCAGGGAGATAGAGGAAAAAAGAGCTATATAAAATAGCAATATATTCTTTACATATATATATATATACACACCTATAGGAACTACGTACACACTTGCCCTCTGAGAACCACTTTCTGCAGCACCTCTTTTTATTAATGTGCTTTTTCTAGAGAGTGCCCTGCCCAGGTACAAACTGGGCTTGACCCAGTTTGATATATAAAAACAGACCCAGAGATTGCTGCCTGTGATCTTAGATGATGAATTTTTCATACACAGCCTGGTTTCATTGGAAAGTCCAACCTTGGTCCCCGTCTCTGGCTGCAGCACATCCCCTTTAGCAGGTTCTTCTTTGTGAAATTGCATTTCTTTGTTTACTCTGCATGGTGCCAAGAAATGCCTTTTTTTCCCCCTTCTTTTTTCCTTTTCTTTATTTTTGAAGTGAAAGTTATTAAGCTACTTCCAGCATAATACCTCTAAATGCCGAGTCCGTGAGAGGGAATTTTAACTTGGTTAATCTGACACAAATGAAAAACTATTCAAGGCTTGAGATGACTGTAAAGTTTAGTGTCATGGCTTTTTTCAGTAGAAAAAAAAGGCTTTCCAGCAAATTTCATTTGAACAGTTGGAGTTACTTATTTCTTTTAAAGTAAAGTGTTGGGCATGTTTTAAAGACACAGTAACAACTGAACTAATGGTCCTGCTCAGTGCTGGGGGGGGACCTGGGGCCGAGGGAAGGGCAGGAGCGATGTGGGGCACTGGGTAACTGCTCCCACTGTGTGAGCTGGATCCTGTAGGATTGCTCGTGGCTGAAATGGAAATGTCACTCTCTCAAAAGTTAAATTTCAACTGCCATCGTTTCTGTGACTATTATCAGCAGAGGGAAACGGGAAGGAGAAGCTCACTGTGATACAGAGACCTCAGCTGTCTGAGATCATTCCTCTCCTTGCTCAAAATCATTACAACTGAATTGAAGACGTCTTGGGGATGTTCCTTGTCCTAAAACCTTTTCATTTTTTATTTGCAGGTCTGGAGGCAAAAAGAACCAAGATCTGCCAGAGTTAAGCTCTGCCAGTGCTCAGAGGGGTGGTCCCAGGACAGTGGATAAGTTCCAATGTCCAGGGACACAACAGATCAGGAGATGGGAGGACCATTTTCAGAACCATGCTGTGACCTGGTGGAGTCCCAGCATCTTTTGCTCCTTGAAGGAGTGAGTGGGGGGTGTGCCTGTGAGTTGTTTTCACCTCTGAGCAGCAGCTGGGATAAATGGGCTGAGGCTTCCCTCTCCTTTTTGCTCCAAGAGCCATGTATCAGGTTTTCCACAGCTGAACCGAAACCCATGATTCATAATCAGTTTCGTTTGTGAAATGTTCTTCTAATTGATCAGATGGAGACCAATTTCAGTGGGGGAAACTGAACCCTGAGAAAATTAATTACCCATCAGGCTAAACCCATTTCCTTTGGCCCAAGTACAGCTTATTGTATGTTACTGAGAGATGACTGGCTGTCGAGAGAAAGGCAATGCTATAATTCTTTCTGGGACACGCTACATTGGAAGCAGATAAAGTGCTGCTGGCTGAGGGCACTGGCTATGCAGAGTGGGGAGGTGGCACAAGGAAAGGGGTAAAGGGACAGTAAATACATGGCAAAAGGCTCGGAGGGAGTAGAGATAACAGAAAGTAGAAAATACACCAGTTTTAAAATCCCAGAGGCTCCCAGGGATTAGTCTCTACAGAGTTTGCCTTTGGGGACAAGGGGCTTTAACATTCACTGTGCCTATTTGGTGCTCATTTTACACCTGTGAGATATGGAGGGATGTCACAGACCCCGGGCAAAAGGCACAGGCAGAGGGAGATTGTTTTGCTGTGATGCTCAGGTAATGAGGGTAGTGAACTTAGCAAGGCTCCACAGCCTCGGGGCAGGAAGGCTCAGAATAAATGCTGTAACTGAGCAGAAAGCACCGGGGAGTAAAAGAAGGCTCTCTTTCCTCCTTTAGGCTGAGGAGATGCACAAGATCCAGGGACTCACAGGTGGCTCCACAGGAACGGGAAGGAGCGTGTTTGCACACTGGTGCCACGTAGCCCATCCCTGAGTGGAAACTGCTGCTCTCACGGCTGACTGACATTCCCTTCCCTTCCGGGGGCTCCTGACATCAGGATACCAAACTCAAAGCCCTCCAAGACAGGAGGTGATACAGATTTTTTAATTAAAGTCAATTGGGTAATGAAAGTGGCAGGAGTATGTTCCCACTCCATGAATGGATAAATTAAAGCTCACAGCAAAGACGGCAGCCACGGAGTCTGTGAGGAGAGCAGATTTTAGATGGAAATCCTAATGACTGCCATCTTTAAGCTAATGACATCCTGCCCACACAACTCTGCCAGCTTCTAGGGTAGCAAAATAACCGCAGAGGGAACATGGATCTCCTTCTTTTTAGACTGGGGCTTCAACAGTGAAAAACATTAGTGTTACAGGATACTCAGACTGCAATCCCCTGACAGTAAGAGCCAGCTACTCTCCAGCTGCTCCAGGTTAATAGAAATACTTCCTTGGCCAGACCCCAGCACAAAACAAAATAGGATTTACAGCCAGAGTAAAGCTAATCAAAGAAAAAGGACAAAGGTTTATCAGCAGCCAGAACTTTTCAGAAGCAAAGAAGTTAGTGATGTCTGGGTCAACAATGTTCTCTTGCTTCAGAGAGCTCTCAATGCAGATTGCTTGGGGAATTCCGTACCTTGATGGAAAGTTTTAACCCTTTGACTTTTGAAAGGACAGGATTTAGATTCAGGTGTATTTACTGGAAAACCTCAAATTCAAACAAAATAATCTCTCTGTTGTTGCCAGCCTTTTATCAGGGTCTGTGTGGATGTGCTCGGTGAAAATGCAATGTACTTAAGAAACAAGGGTTGAGTAGAATGACCTCTTCAAATGCAGATGTCAGGCTTCTTTAAAGCCCTGGAGTTCAAGGATCACAAAGCTGGGTTAAGGCTGCTAGCCTGCTTTCCTCCTGTATCCACCTTTTTCTTGCTCCAAGACAGAGGATGGCATAGCTGAGAGTCAGGCTCAGTGTGTTTTTTCAGAGGAAAATAGTCCTACAGTAATTCCTAATGGTACAGGGTGGAATTCTCTTCTTAAGACAGGATGTTCCCTCTTGCAGACACAGCATCAGAGACCTCTGTTCCCAAAATCTCGAGTGCTCCAGGGCTCCATCTCCCCAGCAGGTCAGCTGGGAGCAGGCAATCGGCTGCTGTGGAAGAGGGAGGGGAGCCTCCTTGGGAGCAGTGAGGAGATGTGGGAATCATCATGTAAGAGAGAAAATTGAAAAAAGTGCCCACAGAATTAATGATATTGAGATAACAGCTATTCTATTTAGGACCTGTGACACAGCCAAGGTGTAATAAAACTGGAAATCAGAACGGATGGAAGCTGATCCACTCAGGTTTATGGCTACTGTTAGTTTCTGATAGATCCTGATAGTTTACTAAGTGAACACCACACCACCTGTCTCTTAAACCAGATTTCAAATCTCTTGCAGCAAGAATACTTTTATTAACCCTCTTAGTGCGTTTGACTTGATTCTTCTCCTCCTGGGGGTACAATAGGAAGAATCAGAGCTCTCTGAAATGAAACATCAGTTTTGAAGGGGCAAATTCCATTCACATCATGGCTGTAAGCCCATGTTTTTAGAAGGAATTCTGTGTGTCTATGCAAGAACAAAAACACCCAAGAGAATTTTGGGGAGTTATGTCAGTTTAACATGGTACCACCCATCAGCTGAGCTAATCTAACAGAGGTTGTGTCCACATTTATCCCTAAGCTCTTGGATAAATTGTAAAAACATATGACTTGGCTCCAGCTTGCCTTTTCCCTTTTTCTCTGCCCCTCTCCTCTTCAATTTTTCAGTAGAAAAAGAAAAATAAGAAAAAAAATAAAGCATTTGAAAAGACAAAAGCTGTTTTCTAAGTACTCATTAATTTTAACATCCAGAAAAGATTGATGGAAGATCAACATGCACTTATTGAACAGAAATTCGGGAGAGCAGCGTGAGGTGAACAGTGACTCTCCTGGAGAACGGTGCTGGTCCAAGTGCAGCTCACCTGGCCATTCATTCAGTGCCCACTGAGGGGGAAAGGAGATGAGATATTACTCCATTATAGTCTGGAATGTATAATTCATACAATGCCAATGCAATAATGATAAATGATTGAATTGCTCACAAAGGCCATTCTTCACACTTTAGCCCATTTCAAAAAATCTTTTTTTCCTCTCTTCTAAACTTTCTCTTAATGACTCCCCTCCTTGCCTTTGCTTCCCTTGCAGACACTTGGCAGAGATGCTCTAAAGAAGCAGAAAAAGAGTTGTGTGAGAAGCCTGGAGCAGTGGAGAAGTTGTGGATATTAGGAGGAATTTATTTTCTGTGAGGGTGGTGAGGCCCTGGCACCCTCTGCCCAGAGAAGCTGTGGCTGCCCCATCTCTGGAAGTGTCCAAGAGTGGGCTGGACAGGGTTTGGAGCAACCTGGGATACTGGAAGGACTCCCTTCCCATGGCAGGGGTGGAATGAGATGGTCTTTAAGGTCCCTTCCAACCCAAACCAGTCTGTGGTTCTGTGATTCTAAATATCCCTCTCTCTTTCTGTCCATTATGAATGTACATGTGGAAATACGTATGTATGAACCAGCTCACTTTATAACATCCCTTTCCCATCTGATCGAAGACAGCTTTTGGTCATGGTCTTGTCAAGAGATTTGTCTGCACTTTAATTTCCTCCTCTGTTCAGTGGGCAAGATGAGTAGGATTAAGGAATGGTAACACTGTATTCTAGATCACTGCTTGGTTTCTTTGGTCAATTGTTTGGCCTCTGTGAGATGACAGGAGAAACATAAGGCTCTTGCATATGCACTGCAAGACAAACAAACCACGGCACTGTGAATCTTTGGGCTGGATGGGAAAGATTCCCAGCTCCTGGTAATTCACCTGCTGCTGATTCACCCGGCCCTGCGTGGGCAACAGGTGTTCTGTATCCTCGGGAAAGGCCAGCAGCAGATGAGCAACCGCTGGAAACAGGAGTTGGTAAAGAAACTGCACCTTGAAGAGCCACAGCTCTGCCGTAGATTGATCGGGAGTGGGGGGAGCATCCGTCATCCCTCGCCCCGAGCTGCTGCACCGATGTAATCGAAACCTGAGGAGAAACTTGTAAAGATCACGGCACACAGATGGATGGACAGCCAGCCAGATACATCATCGGCAAAAATAACAGCTTAAAATTACTGTTTCTGTTTGTGACCTCGTTTTCCCAAGTCCTGAGTGCTCAGTTCAGAGGCACACGCTGTGGGAGCAGCCCCCACGGGAGTTGCTCTAGAGGCAGGTGGCTGCACTTAGAGGCCTATTCTTGCAAATTTTTCCTTGTGTATGTTTGAAAAGGTGAGAATGCACCAACCAAGGATGTTTTCTAAAGGTCGAACCCTTCTTTTTGCTGGAGCTTTCCCCCTCTGCTTGCTTTTCTTTCCAGGTACTCCCTAAGGACGGATTGAAACTCCATAGCTCTGAGGGCATCCTTTGTCCTTCTTAATCATTGTTAGCGGGGCAAAAGATGAGATAATGGCGACCCATCTTGGGGACTCCAAGATCCTGATTTTTCAGAAAGGTCAAAAAAAGCCACGTTTCTAATCTTTGCAAAAGAAGAGATTAGCAGGCAGCCTTGCCGAGATGTTGGAGGGGGGAGGAGGGAAAAAGGGAAAAAGAGAAGAAAGGTGATATAAAGCTCTCTGGGTTTGACTTGGATACAGGGAGCCAGGAACCGTGAAACAAAGCCACAACACTGAAAAGAAAGCAGGGGGAAAATTCCTCTGAGGAATACACAGGCAGCATGAGGAGCAAGTGTGAAAAGACACGAGCTACGGGGAAAGAGTATTCAGCAATAAAACTAGTGAGAGTGCTCTTTATTTCTGCAGCATTCGAGGTTGCTGGCCTTCACCTCTGATTCCTGTAGGAGACTGGTATTGTAGCTGTTGTGGCTGAAAATAGGAATAGGACAGATGGAAAGACTGGATGGCATTTCTCCCCCATTAGTCTATACAAATTAAAGTTGATAGACAAGACTCAAGGAGTTGTCTGGGCTTCCTGTGGTCCATAGGGGGGTCATCACCCGTGAAAGGCAATTCCACCCATCATAAACGAAGTGACTACTGCAAAAGGAAGAGATGAATCAAGAGGAATCATCCTCAAGATGAATCTAGAGGAGCTCATCTGTATTCTCTGGTTAAAGGGGAAAAAACAGATGGGGTGAGTTCAGGATGGAGGGTTAATCCCAACTCTCCTGAGGAAGAAAAATCCCGCCCAGGAGCCTCTGAGTAGTCCTTTCAGGCTGGAGCAGATGCTGGAAGCACAGGGGGTCCTGTCCCATGCTCTCATCTCATGTGATCAGTTATGGAAGGACTAGAAAATGCACAAGCAGCAATAAATATGAAAGGCTGTGTCAGACACATCACATGATCACCTTGTTCAGCTCCATTTTGTCTTCATTTCACTCAAATGATTAAGGAATATGTTAGGGATTGTGATTCCTGTTCCAGTTTTGAGGATATCCTGGCAGCAGACAAGAGAAGCATTTGGGGCCAAAGACTTAAAAAATTCAGGCTCAGATTTCAAGCATTTAAAGTTATTTTATGCTGGAATTTTGGCTTGGGCACATCTTTAGTAGCTACTAGAATGAGACAGAATCTCCAAAGCTCTGGAAGTATTCCTAGTGCAAGAAACTCCCAATTTCCATATTTTTGTTGCTCTTGATGTTTTTGACACTCAGGAACAAACTGTCTTCATTTAAATGAGATGAGAAAAGTATCTCCTGCAAATTATGCCATTTCTTTTCTCCATTATGTTTTTCTGCATCTTCTGGCAGCGCTGCTACAAAACCAACAGCAAACGGTCGAGTGGAACAGCAAAGACAATAACTTTAATGGAAAGAAATTGGGAACTGGGAGATGACACAGATTGCATTAGAGGAAAAAAAAAAAGTGAAATAATGTTTAATTTCCCTGGTCATAAATAATATGTCCGCCCACATTACCAGCACATCAAAGATGACAGGAAAAATAGTCAGTGACATGCGAAAATATCATTATTTCTTCATTAAATGTTTTATATATTTATAAGTGGGGGGAAAATTAAAAAAGCACCCTGACAAGCAAAAATGTAACAGCTGAAGGGCCACTGAAGAAATGAATTAGAAGTGTGCAGGTGCAGAAATCAAAAGGAAAGACAAAATATGTCACAGGGAAAACTCTGACTGTTTGTTAGAACTCAGATCCTTTTCAGAAAGGAAGTGGAACTGCTGCTGGGGGCTCTGGACACCCTTCAACCATCAATAGGCACTGTTATCCCATCAAGGCTGCCTCTTGAGGTAGAGAAAGAGGATCTCCTCTGCTGAGTGTTTTTGTGTAGTGGTGGCTGGGCAAAGAGGATTTGTACCCAACACATTTCAGAGTGCACCAAGCTCAACACAAAAACTAGAGGTGTAGGATTTTCGGTGTTGATTTTGCAGGAATCTACTGGATATTTGGGAAGGTGGTGGAGGTTGTGGGTGTGAATTTAAAAGTAGGGTTAGGACCCAGCAGGTGAATCTCAGGGGCTTTGCAGGTTCTATTTGCAAAGGGATTTACATTCCATGAGTGTCACTTCATCATCTTAATGGATTTCACTTTCCTGTGCACACTATGGCTCACCCTCTGGGGGCCCCAAAAGTATCAACAGTGTGTCAGTGAGGGCAGAAAAGGCTCCACATGGAAGATAACCTTTAGGAGAAAGGCAATATATGCTCCTGAATGTTTTTTCTTGTGTTTCTTCGATACACTCATGGCCAGTACCTCTGTAAGAACTCAACACTGAGACACTAATTGTTTCTGTCTCTCTAATGATCCATCCTCTTCATCCCTCTGCAGCCCCGGTGAGCAGAACACATCCATTCAGAAGAACATTATCACCGTCATTTCTGCTCCAGGACACACAGCATCGCTCATCAGCCAGGAGTCAAGGTCACGACACCCCCAGACGCACAAGGCACAGCCTCATCTCCTCTACTCTCTGTGCTGCTGAGAACCTCCCTCCTCAGCCCTCGCTAATGGCACCATTTACTGCTCCCCTCCAGATTGTTTAACAGATGCTCCTGATAAATACCGGAGCAGCTGAGATTCTGCAGGAAATGAAGCGCGGCTGCTGGTGAGGGATGGGAGACACTCGCAAGGTCTTTGGGATGGGTTTCACACCAGCAGAGGAATTTGGCCCTTTCACCGGCACGGAAAAGTCCGTGGGCCTGAATAGTACAAATTTTATAAACTCTGATCAGCTCCCAGTTTACTGGCAAGGGTGGGTTTTGCTGGAGGGAATATCTCATACTGTGCCAGGTTAGAGGGCTCCCAGCTGCATCTGTGCAAGTAATGGATTCACTGGAAGCTGACAAACACAGAATTTACAGTTTGAATAAATATACACAGCGTGTGTGTGCGTGTATATTTACATGTGTTTACATGTGATTGTTTATATTTGGATTCCACTGTTCTCAAATAGCCATCTAATGTATTTGTGAAGACAGAGTAAACAGTTTATTCGCAGGACAAGTTGGTTGCCATCCTTCTTAGCTACAAGCCAGAGAAGTTTTCCAGGTGTTCACTGACATTTAGCAGTCCTAAGGAATGGATAGACTGAAGTATTAAGACTTCCCCTTTTGACTTCTAAAAGACAACCTTGCAAAATGCAATGTCCCTGTGAAATTTGCATTTTATCAAGAGAAAAGGTTTTGTTTAAAAACAAACATGCTCTCACAAAGCTTCTGCTGTCCCCAGAAACAGCAGATGCGAAGGCTGAGTGACTGCAAAGACATTCCTTGGATGAGATGAAGGACCATTCCTTCCTCTGCCACTCCCTCTTCCTCTTTTTCTTTTCTTTGCCTCTGTCCCACATGGCTTCCCTTCTAGGCTTATCTAATCTAGCTTAGTCTTTGTAGATTTTCATCAACTTTGTATTTAATCTTCTTTCTACATATTTAACATTTCTGATGTCTCTCATATACAGTTTCCCTCCCAACACACTTACACTTCTCCTCCTCATGCCATTCCTTATTGCCCTGGGCCCATCTGATCTCTTTGTTGGCAGACATGAGACATCCTGTTGGAGACCAGTGAGGGAAAGGCTCCTGGAGCCATCAGCATTCCAGGGGACAGAGAATCAGGTATGTGAGGATGCCTGTGCCCCCTGAGCGTGGCTGGTGGCCAGGGAGGAGATGCCACTGTTGGGAGGGTGGAGAGGGGTCTTGCAGAGATGGTGAGGCAGCATATAATGGGATGGGAACAGAAGTGAGAGAAATGAGATGGAAACACTGAGATGTGCAACACAGAGGAATTCAGCTAGAATGACACTGTCATCAAGTCTGCCAGAGAGATGTTAGGAGGGAAGAAACAAACCTGCCACCGAAATTCCTTTGTCACCACCAGCAGTGCCTCTTACAGAGTGTTCACCCATCCTCCCCCACTATGAACACTCATCTCCTCCACTTCTCTCAGCCCTTCACACGAGATTCTGCCCCTTGTTCTTTCACCTTCTGATTTCACTTCTTCTGCTCTCTGTCCCTCTTGTTACTCCAATACTCCACTTCCACTCCTTTTCTGTTGTGGGTCACACAATCACAGAGCTAAATAGTGACATTAGAACAAGGATGCAGAACCACAGAATGGTTTGGATTGGAAGGGACACTAAAGATCATCTGGCTCCAACCCCCTGCCATGGGCAGGGACTCCTTCCACTAGCCCAGGTGGCTCCAAGCCCCGTCCAACCTGGCCTTGGACACTTCCAGGGATGGGGCAGCCACAGCTTCTCTGGGCAACCTGTGCCAGGGCCTGTTGCAGACATGAGTGGATGTTTTTATATAAATATATATATGTATGTGTGCATATCTGTGGACTACAGGGATGAAAATTCTTTGCACTGGAATGAAACCTAACCCTGCTGTGCCCACAGCCCCATTGTGTCCCTTCCTACTACACTGGGGTTTATACATAGACCTTCACTGTTTCTTTAGATTACAGAAGATTTTTGCTGAGTATAAGGGTAGAAATGAAAAAAAAAATAAGAATGAGGAAGGAATGCTAAAGCCAGGCAGAAGGAAGAAGGATGGTGGGTATTTTGAGGAAGGAAAGGAAAGGATGAGTTGTTCAGGTCGTAGTTGTAGTTAGTAAAGTGAACTTCCATTTTTACGGGAAATTCCTCTTCTGAATTGGAAGCAGCCTCCTAGGTTCTCAAATATTACCACAGATGAGAAATTGTGTTAAAAAAAATCACATGGAGACATCAAAATGCCATAATGTGCTGCAATCTAGGCTATTACAAGCTATTTAAAATTAATGCCTTAGTGTAATATAAAATCCATACAAATTAGATTGGAGAAAAATGTGAAAATCAAGTGTTTTTCTGTTCTCCAACAAAATATTTTGTCATTACAAAATGAAGTCAAAACAATTAATTTTAACTATCCTTCATCAAACATTTCATTGTAATTGACCTGTTCCTGTGAAACCTTGTAACAAACAGCAACTGCTCAGGTTAATAACAGTCAAACAATGGGGGAAAAACAGTTTAAGAAAAAACCCACACCTTTGGCTATTCAAACATGAGTAAAAGGCAAGAGGCACTGCAGTTCCCTTGGTCTGGATTGGATCACTGATAATTGCCTTTGTATTAGAGACTCTAAAAGCCACAGACTGGTCCTAACCCATGTCAGAATATCTTTGAATGAGATCCCTGCCTGTAAATTACTCCTGCTAATCCTCTTCAGCTCAGCCCTGCTCCTCCTACTTCTGTGAAACCCTGCAGAAGGATTAACAAACACCGACTAAAGGCAGTTCTGGGATGGCAGCAAGTGCTGCCAAGTTACACACAAGAGCAGAGCACCTCTCCTGTCACTGGGGATGTGTTTCTGTGAGGACCTGGAGATCAACCCATGCTGCCACTCACTGCCAGGGGCATGTGGAATGAATTAGGTCCAGCTTCACTTCATGCTCACCAAGAGCTGGATTCACGGGATACAGAGCACAGTTGACTTCAGTAAGTTCACAGATCCACATCCACCTCCTGCCTAAGTTAAATCAGCAAAGCCACTGGGAAGCTGTGTTGGGTTTGGCTGGGGTAGAGTTAATTTTTTTCCATAGTAGCTGCTATAGGGCTGTGTTTTGTGTTTGTGCTGGAAACAGTGTTGACAACCCAGGGGTGTTTCAGCTGTCACTAAGCTGTGATTGCACCAAGTCAAAGTCTTCTCTGCTCCTTACCCCACCAGCCCAGAGGCTGGGGGTGCACAAGGGTTTGGGATGGGACACAGCTGGGACAGCTGACCCCACCTGACCCCAGGAATATCCCACACCTTACGGCATCACGCTCAGCTCATAAATCTGGGGAAGAAGGAGGAAGAAGGGGACATTCAGAGTGCTGGTGTTTGCCTTCCCCAGTCACCATTATCTGTCATGGAGCTTGCTGTCCTGGGAATGGTTGAGCACCTGCCTTCCCATGGGAAGGGAGGAATGAATTCCTTGTTTTGCTTTGCTTGTATTTGTGGCTTTTGCTTTACCTATTAACCTGCCTTTATCTCAACCCACGAGTTATCTTAGTTTTACCCTTCCAAATCTCTCCCCCATCCTGCCCAGGGGGAGGGAGCGAGTGGCTGCGTGGGGCTGATTTGCCAGTTGGGGTTAAAGCTTGACAGTAACTCATCCTAAAGTACTGCGTCTGAAAACACACAAAAATACACTGAAGGCCACAGTCACGTGTCAGAGTAAGCCTTTTGGTTCCAAGGACTGCACTCTTCTGGGAATCGGGCCATTAAGTATGGATTTAAGTGCTTTGCTTTAGGCACTCAGCTTTAATTTGCTTTTGTTGTACAATTTACCAGCACTTACGGTGCTGCCCAGGAGAAGGCGATGTGCCCCAGCCCCCGGTGGCTGCACTCAGCTCTCAGCAGCCCCTCTGCACAAACTCTGCTCTCATTTTTGCAGTCACCAGAGCTCCGGATGAGAAGGCACCGTCTGACACAGGCAGTGCCTGTGGATCATGCCTGCAGCCCAGGAATCCCAGCCCCGGGCACTGTGGAAAGGCAAGGGAGCACCGTGAGGGCTGGGCCAGTCAGTGCTGCCACCAGCTGAGGAGGTACAGGCATCCCCACTTCTTCTGAGCTGTAATACAGGTTGTCTGCACTGAATTGAACCTGTTTCACTTCATTTGCTGCACTGGACAGCTCACACTGCAGGCAGGAGTGGGCAAACCCTGCAGGGCTCAGCTGACAGTCGTGGGAGGGACATGGAGAGGGGAGATGTGATCTCCTCCAAGTTTCCTTGGTAGCCCTAAGATGCAGGTTGGTGCCTTGCAAATGACCCTGGGCACCGGTTTGTCCCTGTGATAATTTGTGTTTCCTTCAAGGTGGGCTTCAAGGAGCTGCAGGGCAGGGCAGGAGCTCTGTGCTCAGCACTGGGGATTCTGCACCCCTGGAAAAATACCTCCCTGCTGCACTGCTGAGTCAGCATTTCTCAACTGCTGCTGTTGAACTGTTCGCCTTTGCTCACAGCACAGTTTGTGATAGGCTTTTGGTGTGCAATTAATGAGGTTAGTCCTGCCCATTTTCCAGAGTCTAGTGAGCCAAAATTCCCTGGACATGGCACTAAACCTTAAGATACCATCATGTTTGGCATCCACACCTGCATCTTGCAGTCAGCTCTCAGAGACTCTCATTTCTTTCCCACAACTTGGATTAGTCCAGGATTTAAAAAAAAAAAAATCCTGACTGGTTTTGGTCAATTTGCAAGAATGAAGACTCTAGGTACTCTAGGTACAGGTGATGCTGTGTGCTCTTTGTGGGACAGAAACTTGATTATGCAGACAAATCCTCCACTGCCATAAATCAAAAGCTGCCTTTGGAAGTTCACAGGTTGCATTCCCGTGTGGTCTGAACCGCCTGGCTCTGCTCATGGCCACCAACTGTCCCTCTATTGACTCTGGACAGGGCCATACCCATTTACTCCACAGCCAGCTGGGCTCTCTGCATCTGTGTTTCTCCCTTCATTTTTGGCTTTTCTCTTGCCTCTCCCCATCTTCATCCTTGTATTTGCACCATTTCCCAGTCTCTCTCTCTTTCCTGGCTTTCCACCACTTCCCAGTCTCTCTCTCTTTCCTGGCTTTCCACCCTTCCCTCTACAATACTTTGTTCTCCATCTGCCCATCCCCTCTTCCCTGTAATGACATCTCTTTCACACACTTCTCAGCTTGCTCACTGTTTCTCCTGTATTTTTCCTTCTCCTCCTTCCTTTTACACCTTCCCCAGGTCCCTACTCACCCCTCTTTCCTCCTCCCCTTCCTCTACAGGCTCCCTCCTCCCCATCCTAAGGAGGAGGGCGGATATCCCAGTGTCGATAGCTGCGATTTCACAAACCGCTTGGCCAGGGTCAAGGAGCCTTTTTTTTTTTTTTTTCTTTTTTCATTATCCTTTTATTGCAAACAGCCTCTGCATACAAGAAGCTCCATTAGTAAATATCAATGCACAGCAGGCTGGGTGCACATAGATTACCACGACACATCAAACAGCAGAAATGACAAATAGGCAGCTGAGCACAGGCGGCGAGAAGAGCCGCGCTAACGTGAGCAAGAAAACAGAGCAAATGCAACAGGGGAAATAATTGCCAACAAATACAGACAGCAGCAGCTTCCTACCACTGGAGAGGCAGAAGGGAGACGGGGCTTCCAAGGCAGGAGTGGAATCTCCCACCGGGAGGTTGCTGAAATCCTGACTACGCCTTCCCAATTTCGGCAGCTGCTGCCTGTGCTTTGCGGAGCCTCCCAGACAAAGCAGCAAACTGATTTCCAGGCAGAAACTGTCCCTGAGCACAACACTGTTATAGGAACTTGGGTGCTCTCAGCTCTGGGGTCGAGTGGGGCTGTGTTCACTCTGGAATCTAATGGCTTTGACCATAGACTTGGGTGGGTTTTATATCCAGGGCATTATCTCCCCTCAGCAGGACCATATCCATGTTTTGGTTGACAATACTATTAGCACACTGATGTGAAGGGAGGAAAAGAGAAAAGGGCTAAAAGAAAAATATACATCAAATAAAATAGAAAGGACGATTTTAGGAGGAGAGAGAGAGAAGCACTGCAGGCAACAGAAGGAGAATGAAGGAGAAAACTAAGGAAGTGGGAGGGCAGAATGAAATGCTGGGAGAGATGCAGAAATCAACAAATGTATGAATACAAAGTAGAAGAGAAAGATCCAGGTTTCCCATTTGTATATTTGTACAGCTCCATCAAACCCTGATGACAGTACAATCCACTGACTTAAAATCATAGAAACACAGACTCCACCACTGCCCTGGGCAGCCTGTGCCAATGCTTGGCCACCCTCTCTGGGAAGAAATTTTTCCAAATATTTTTTTCCTAAACTCGTTTTTTTATGGAGCTTTATGGATTTCATGGAGCTTTATGGATTGGCAGCACCTCAGCATGTGGCTCAGGCACTGTGGGCTGCAGGCCAAACAGGGACACATGATACAGCACCATTCCTTTCTAGGGCACAGTCTCTTAGTTCTCCCAATTCCCCAGACTACTGGCTAAATATAACTGGCAGAAACTTCTGTTGTCAGCAGGTTTCCCATTCCCATCACCTTTCCAGACCATGCCCTGTGTCAAGTACCTGAGCCACCACCCGTGGTTGTCCACCTCCACTTAATTCTGTTAGACCAATCTAAAGTTATATTCTAACCTGCTTTGCAGATCCCACTTCTACTAAGCCTCCCTTACCCCCTTTATCTATGGCTGAGTCTTTAAAAACTCACTTTACAACAAATCCTATTGATTCTCTCACAGCGAGAATATTTATTTGCCTGAGAAAGAGGTGAATAAAACTGTAGTAGAACTATTTCTAAAGACAAAATTGAGTCAGACCCTCCTTGATTTTGCTTAGACCTTGGTCCATGTCTTCTTTTGATCTATGCAATTAATAATTTCTTGGGTTTAGCACTACCAGGCAACTGTTTTTCCATGTATATTAATCTCAGGAAATATCTTGGAAATGAGTAGAAACTGAAAGGAGATGGAACAGGGCATGCAATGAATGGTATTAAGGAAGGAAAGCTGCTCTCTGAGGAATCATTCCTGCACTATATTTGTTTCTGAGGCCTCATGAATAGCATCCCTCTTCCCTGTGTGTAGTTCCTGAACTTCTGAGTTCTGCATGACTCACTGCCCCAAGCAGCAATGAATTGTCTGCCACGTTGCTACTTCTGGAGTATTAACAGAATATTGAGAATCTCATTTTTGATCTCCCTTAAAACCGCTTGGTAAATGGATGTGGCTCAGAGAAAGGATGAAAATAATGTGTGCAATAAAAAGGCCCCCAAAAAAGGAGCAGGGAAGGAAAAAAAAAAAAAAGAGAGAGAGAAATGAAAGAAAAAGATGGGATTTTCAGAGAGTTCTGACTGATCTCCACTTCATTATTGAAAGATTGGACTATTAAAGGGACACAGTAGGCCTGAAGGAATTGTGGGATCATTTGTGCAAATGGTAATTTTAGTATTCAGTCCATCATATCCATAAACATAATGTGGCTGGGACTGACATGAGTTATAGCAAATTCCTTTCCCAGGAGGCTCCATGCCACTTTGATGCAATGCCTGAGAACACAGAGAGCTGCAAAGTAAGAGATGCTTCCTCCCTCCCGTGCTCGCTCTCGGCCGAGCTGATGGGTGAAGCCACTCTGATTTGGGGAATTAAATGGAGGAATCATAGCATTGACAAAGAAACTGTTCCAATTCTGGAAAAGCTCATCTGAGTCTTGTACTTACTCTCTCACACAGCCCAACATGCAAAATCTGCTCAGTAAACAGAGATGTGTTAGTCTGGCTCAACACACCACTCTGCTCAAGTGCTAATCCCAAGGGAAATGCATTCCAAACACTCCTCCTGCTCTACAGATGTGCTGCTTGTGCCCTCACACACTCGTAGGTGGGGGAAATACATGTTCTAACATTGAGACATCACTCTTGTGCTCTTTGTGAACTCAGAAGCAAACAGCACGAACTGGGATTTGTAACTGTGCCCAGCAAGGATGAACCCCCTAATCCCATTGACTTCAATCTATTCGTAAGCACTGAGCACCCTTTCTGTGCTCTGCGTCCTTCCAGTCCAGGGTGTGATCTGCCACATTAAGTTATGATGTATAAATTGAGGTTAACCACTCTCTGGGATTGCTGTGGACAGAACTACATCCCCTGTTGGGGTCAAGTGATGGATCTTCCCTGTGTTATCTCCACCTGCCCTTGCTGTGCACGTGGCTCAAAAGGGTAACACTAAGTTTTGCCCCCCCATCCATATGAGCAAGGACCTGCCCTAGACCACCAGAGACGTGGATTGTTTGCCTGTGTGTCTCCAGTTCAGGACTAAGACAGCAAAGACCAAATCTGTGCTGGACTCAGAGAGCACCAAAACAGCTCCTACTCAACTGCAAATGTGTTTGGTGGAGCTGAGTGAAATTACTGATGGGATCTGCATTTTCAGAGTTCAAGTGCTGCACTGGTGCACACTCAGCAGAGTACCAGGATTAACAAACCTGAAGGAAGGCAAAATAGAGTGCTGTGACATCCAGATACGAGAACTGATTGCACACAGACTGCTGAGACCCCATCAGCAGTGTTGTGAATCCACCTTAATGCACTAAAACATCAGTTACTAAAATCCAGTCCTAGATGGGAATAGCCTTGAACTTAGAAAACAATCTTGTTCTGTTTCTGACCCATACAAATGAGGCTTTCACACAATTTCTGCATTGAGATAAATAAACACACATTCTCCCAGCTTTCTAAAAGCAAAGGGCAGAAATTTGTGCTTTATATTCATTGGTTCTGGAAAAAAACCAAAATTTTTTAAATGTCACAACACTATGTACTTATTCATATGGAATCCAATTTCTTGGATTTTTATTTGTGCAGATTTTTTGACTAACTTCTTTTGGAAGGAGAGGGGGAACATTGCATCAAATCCTGTGGCATGTTCTGTGTTTAGGGCACTGGTTTATTTGATGAATTGTACAAAAAAAGTGAAGGGATATGGGCTTTGTTGGGGAGTTTCTTTGAGTAGTGGACTCAAATTATGTTCTTTGTTCACTGATTCATCACAGACCTCCTCTTCTACCGCCTTCACATTTCACCTTAGTTTCATATTAACATCATAAAAAGTACCAAAGATACCATCCATTGCTCTGCAAAGGGGTGAACTTCATTATTCTATTTGATCAGGCAACATTACTCTTGATTTTTCTATTAGTTCAGTTTGAAAACTTGTCTCGCTTATTTGTTTTCTTTCTTTTTTTTTTGTTTTGCATCTTCTCTTTCACAAGTTAAAAAAACCACCCACAGCATCAGTGGGTTTGAAGACCTTGTTCCTCAGTATCTCTTCGGAAGGTTTATGACTTGCAAAGACGAATCTTTATGTCCCGCAATGTGGTTTTAAATATAATCCCATTAGAAAGTAACAAATGGACTTCATACCTCAGACCTTCCTGCATGTGGTGTTTCTAATGAGAGTCTGGGCTTCCCAGAGCAACCACACCAAAATTCCTGCCTCAGATCCTGAAGGGCATTCAGTGATGGGCAAAGACATCAATCCCATGTCTAAGTTGATCCAGAGATGATCCCAACTGGTTGTTTGCCGTAAACAAAAGCTGGTGTCTTCACCAGAGAGCAGCTGCTACAGGTAAGTTAGAGTGGGATTTGGATAGATGTGAGGGAAGTTCAGAGGATAAATATTTGTTTACATAAAAAGATAATTAGAAAAAAAAGCAACAGTTCTTTTCCACTCCCCTCCTTCCTTGCCTCTTCCACCCCCCTCTTCCTTCCTGAGCTTGCTTGGAAATTGCTGTACGACCAAAATCCACAGGCAGCTTCAGCTCCTTCCCCTCTCTCTTGACCTTTTCACAGTTCTAAGGGTTATTTAATGAGCTTAGAAAAATAATGCATCAGTTAATGGCAGAATCCCTGGAAGGGCAGCATTATCAAGATTCCCTTTCCTCCTCCTCACCCTCGCTGGAGGCCCCATCACCTCCAAACCTCCACTTGCAGTTTTCTTTCCTGCATAGTTTAAAATGCCTTCAAATTAGCACCACTTTGTAAAATGGAGGAGGAGATCAGTGAGAGGCCTTGGAAGGGCCATTTAAATGCTGCATTTTGAAAAACATAGTCACAGAGGTTTGATCTGCTTAAGCTAGAGAGAATGAAGCATAATTTCTTTAAAACCAGGATGTAACAGCTGGTGTACATCAGGAGACAGACTAATGTGGCCACACTATTGTGTCTCATAAAAGAGGCCACTACACATGGTGAAACAGAGGACTCACCTATGCCCAAAAGATTGGTACTGCTTCATCCCTGCTCCAAACAGCTTGGTAATCCAGGCAAAATTAATAAGATTTGTTGTAATAGATCCAGACTCAATTTCAAAGAGCTGCAAGTCAGTAATTCTGCTCCTTCTCCAACAGAGACAAAACCTACTGCCCACAGGCACTGTGAACAACCCATCTTTCTTCCCAAAATTAAACTTCCCATGATTTCCTGTGACACCTGAGACCATGATATAATTCAGTGCAGAATGCAGACACTACACACAGCTGAGACAAAGTAACTGTGGCAGCCTAACCCTCCTTTTGAAATACTTTTGGGCCTTAAATGAGAGAAAAGGTGCAAGAAAAAGGTATCTGAAATGACGTCAGTATGTAGGAACTTTGCAGTATCAAACTGATCTACAACAGAACTGAGTCTTCTAAGTTGTGCATTTGCTCTTGCAGGTAATATATAATATCATGCAGGTACTCCATGTAATATCCTGAAATAATCATCCTTCATCTAAGAATTAATTGGCCCCTTCCCATTTGCAGAGTCACCCATCACACTTTACGGATCTGAGGAACCAGGAGGACAAATGAGTTACCTCAGATCTCAGTTCAGGGTAGGGAGAGACACCTCTGAGCTGATTCAACCCACCCAAGGTCTGAGTCACCCTCTGGAGGAGGATCTTCACATTAATTATGAGGGAATCTAATGTGACCAAATCCCAAGGGTAAGTACCTTCATTTGATGTCTCTGGTTGTTTGAGAAGGATTTCAGGTTTTCTCTCTCCTCAAAAGGCTTTGCCATAAAGCTCAGTCTCTTCTGACTTTGAGACTTCTGCTTATATTTTTCAGCTTAAATTTAATCATGGCTTGTTGACGTTCATTTCTTCTTGTGTCAGTGTTACCCTTGAGCTTAACAAATCATCTCCTTCTCTGGCATTTTGAATCCTTCTGTTCATCTTTTCCACATACCCCTCAAGACTCTCTGTTTAGTAACAACAGTTGTTTACTTGTCTTAAAAATTCAAGTCTTTGCCTCTCCCTCCACTTGATTTCCCCCATCAGTCCTCCTCTGAACCCACCCCTATCTGAATTAGTCTACATTAGACACAGATGTCTAGAGCTGTACCTGGCATTAC
Source organism: Myiotriccus ornatus (assembly GCA_036023395.1). NCBI lineage: Eukaryota > Metazoa > Chordata > Aves > Passeriformes > Tyrannidae > Myiotriccus > Myiotriccus ornatus. The sequence goes on from JAYRBT010000038.1 coordinate 7,234,591, forward strand.
AGATGAATTTGTGCAAGGCTCTGATAGAAAAATATTGCCATTTCTCTTGCTTTATTAGACACACGTTGCCTGAGGCATCTTAGAATTTGCCTTTTCCACAGTTCCATCACATCCTGATACCTCAGCAGACTCTTCTGAGCTTGTCTAACATCTCCAGGCATTTCTCAGGCTCATAAACTTTGTTTTTCCCACACAGATTTCTCAGTTCACTTGCCCAGTGCTCATCAGCACTTTAGCACAAGCAAATTCCATTCATTTTAGACCATCTTTTTTTAACATCATTCATCACTAATAATTTCCACTAGTAATGAATATGTGAATGTGGATCAAACAAGACTGACTCTTGAAGAATTTTACTTCTAACCCCCTCACAGAAATACTTCTTTTTTGTAGAAGTTCTCTCTTTCTGTAACACTCTTCTGATCAGATTTAACTTCACTTGACCTACCTCTGCCTTAATGAGGATTTCTCATATTTCATGTCTCAAATGTTTCTTATTTGGATACAGATCTAAACTACATCAAAGAGACAGAAATTAGTTAACTTCTCAAACAAGATACCACACTATTCTCTCCTGATCTTTTCCCAGAGAAGATGTGATCCATCTTACACTATTTTATTTAAACAAAGTTGGTTTTGCAAACTAGAGGTCACACTAATGGACTTGCAAGTGCCTTGATCATTTTTTTTCTGAAATACATGTGCTTACTATTCTTGTATCAAATATCAACCTGCTACTGAACCAACATTCTGTGAAAGGGCTCTTTCAGAAATCAGGAATGAAAGCAGTTTGTTCCTCTCATTATCATCACATCAAGAAGTTTGAATTTTACTTCTACCCCAACCAGAGTAATTTAAATGTCCATAAACTCCCTCCTATCCATGCCCTGCCGTTATGCTGTGGTCATTACCAACAACCCTACAGAAACTGAAAGAAAATTATTCATTTTGTTTTGAGAACAAATGCAGATTATTTTCGAACTTGGTCCCATTCTTTCTGCATGGTGCCAGTGCTGCTTCTCTCATTACATACTCCTTATTACTATGGGTAAGGAATTCCTAGTGTTTGTTTTAATTTCCTCTACAAAGAATCTCCTTTGTGAGGAAATTAAAACCTTGACATTTTGCAAGTCTCGCTTTATCTCCCCAGCTCATCTGAAATGTTGTTCTCATTGCTGATCAGTCCCTTTCTTTATAGGTTTACTCATCACCCAAGAGAGTATCTGGAAAACTTTGATTTTTCTATTGTCACAGGGCATTCCTCCTTTTGACTTTCTGAATCCACTTAGTTGTCTGATGGTTTTAATCTAGAGAATTGCACAATAGATTCTGTTTTGTCCTTGAATCTCCAGTCAGTTCCCTTGTGTCAGTGTAACCAGTTACATTCAAAAATATTAATAGAGTTATTTCTAGAGTTAAGAGAATTATCTCATTGCTCAGAAAATCTTGGGAGAGATAAAAAAGAGACACTCACACTGCTCAGATGTCCATGTGCTGCCAAGGTTTTTGAATAATGCTGGAGTGATTTCTCCTGTATCCCCAAAGGATGGACACTGTAACACAGGTCAAATTGATCTGAAAAACATGTTTTTGAATATTGAGGTCAGATTCACTCCTATAAGGTAAAGCAAGCAGGAATACATTCATCCATGAATTACATGTGTTTACCCAAACTAAATCTGTAGCATTCAGAGCAAAGGATTTCTTTTTTCCCTGGTGATCTGCACTGAGATGAGTCTCACTTTAGTAGATAAAGGTATTTTTTGCCTCTAGGCCTTAAACTGATATGCATGTCTGAAAAGTAGATTTAATTGTGACTATTGGTTGTGACAGTAGGTTTTAATTCAGACCTTATAGATCTGAATTTGCTTTTGTTTTTACACTTTAAGTATGGTTTACAGTCAGCCCCCTCAGTGGTCAGCCAGTCCACTGCCCCATGAGCCGTTTTACTTTGCCCTCCAGTACCTCCCATCTAACCCAGGAGCCTGGGATCCAGGATTTTAGGACTCAGATTGAACAGAGCAGCAACACCACCACTCAGCCTCTCTCATTTCTGTATTTCCTGTGTTTCCCTGTTGAATGCTTGCACTGGATATTTAGAATATGCCTTGTCACTCATTCTGAACAATTCCCTTTCCATTATACACAGCACCTGCCAGTACACACAGAGCTGTGCCACACAGACCACGGACTTTAAGGGCTGCCAGATGACTGCAGCTGAATTACCTAGGGGTTCCTTCTCCTTCAATTATTCTGCTATGAAATTCTCATCTGCAGGCTGCAAAGGGGAAACGACAGAGAGAAAAGAAACAGCTTTTCCCTGTCTAAACTTTCTGAGTAGTCTGTCGTGCTAAGTACTGGCCTGTCTCCTCTCGTTTGTGTTAACAGTGTCTAAATCACTCTTTCAGCTCACTGCCTTGCACGGGAGGAGCTGAGGCAGCAGCACAAATGGATCCTTAAGTACAAGGAGCTGGAGTGAGCTATTTCCACCTCTACTTAGAGGTAAACACAACAACCCCCCAAACAAACAAATAAAAATGAACAAAAAAGTACTTTGAGCTTCAAGTTTCCATCAGTGGGAGCCTAGAAACCACTACTCTCCCCGCCCCCAGCCCTTCTTTCTTGTATTAAATACATCTCAAAAGTGTTTTGAAATTGGTTTCAATTTTAATATCAAAAAATAACAACCTGGAAGGACTCTTTTCTTCCATCCACTGGTGGTGCTTTAGCTGCAACTCTTATGGGTTCCTTACTCTGGTCTTGGAATGAATAGCATGAAATTGAAACACAATTGAGAAGACCAAGGTCTGAGCATGTCTAGCGGTCACCTGGCCTTTAAGATGGTTGCTTTGTGAACCAGAGCTCAGATACACCCATGAGGAACTACCATTGCCCCTCCCTTTAATCCAACTGGTAGATGAACGTAAAGAGGACAAGCTGTGTCCTCCAGGGCTGTGAGCCCTAATATCCTTCACCTATTTCCCATTCACAAGGGAAAAGAAAGCCATGAATGGGTCTGCAGCAGAACTTTGAGGCTTTAATCTGGCCACTAAGTCGATCCAGCTGGACTCAGACAATAGGAAGGCAAAGAAAAGCCAGTTCTTGCCTCTTGCAGCCTCGGGTGCTGTGTGACACTGTTCCCTCCCTGTGCCTGTTGGAAGCTCTCACTTTGGAGTGTTAGAGTCACCAAAAAGGAGACCGAGGCTGCCTACAGGTGCTCTTGCTAAAATTGCTTTCATTTAGAGCTATTTATCAGCATTTTCACACCATTTTTCAGCTACTCTCCTCAGCAGCTCTGTGCGATGCAAATACCTCCGAGTCATCACCTGATAAAATATAACGCAGGAGGCAGGGAAATTCAATTACAACAGGCTGGCTGTGCCAGTCCCAGCTTTCTGCTGGGCTTCAAAGCAGGAGGGATAACAGGTAGGCAGATTTTGTAGACACATGTGTGCAATAATTTGGCAAATGATTGGTAAGTTTGCCGGAGACGTTGGGGAATTGAACTCCTGTGATATGACTCTTTGCGAAAGCTGAAACTTCATTTCAGTCCCACCTAAGCTCTGTTTTGAGGACTTCCATTAGGCAAATTTCACCCTTAAACTCAGCTCAAAGTGTTCAGAGATTAAATTTAAAACAGTTCTTTGATTTGAGGGTTTAAAATATTTTCAGTCGCAGCACCAGGGCAGGTAGGGAAATGGGCACATCTGCCTTATCTGTCATTACACCCGGGGAAGTAGAAGTTGTGGAAGTCACAAGTTCTCTCTGCATGTGTGAA
>JAYRBT010000038.1:7239977-7293066 GCA_036023395.1 Myiotriccus ornatus
ACTGCGGTCCCGCTCTCATCGACCTTCAGGTCTGAAAGTTCCTTGACAAAATAATTGGGTTTTTCTGGAAGGAAAAAAAAAAAAACAAATTAAAAATAAAAAAGAGAGAGAGAGACAGATTTGTTACCCGAACTAGTCCTGAGCACACAGAGTGGTCTTGGATTCCCCTGTGCCCCCATTTGGAAGATTAGAGACTAAAGAATCATAGAAGCATTTAGTTTGAAACAGACCCTTTAGATCATCAAGTCCAACCATTAACTTAACTCTACCAAGTCCACCACTAATGTATGTCCCCAAATGCCACATCTGCACATCTTTTAAATTCCTCCAGGGATGGTGACTCCACAATTCTCCTGTTTTAATGCCTGACCGCCTGTTTTAATGCAAATACCCTCCTTTCCATGAAGAAATTTTTCCTAATATCCAATTTAAGCCTCCCCTGGTGCAACTTGAGGCCATTTCCTCTCATCTTATCAGATGGAACAGATCCAAGAGGATCACCAGGTCCACATTCTGTCCCAGGACAGATCAGGTAAAATAACTCCAGCAAAGCTCAATGCCGTTGTCCAGGCATTACTGAGGTCTCATTTTACAGAACATGCACCGTTTTCATGCCCCATATTCAAAACAGACTAATTAAAATTGCTTTTTCTGATTGGGTCATTACATGGCACACAAGATTCTTCAGAACCTAGGAGGTGTTTTTTTCATACCCAATTTTTTTTTGAAGCTTTTAATCAGTGGTGCTTTTCGAAAGCTAAAAATGGAACCTGTTTAGGGAGACAGAAGAGAAGAACACCTCCAGCAGGTTGTAGATGTTTACCCCAAACTCTGTTCCTGCCAGCCCCTCTTTGCTCTTCAACTGACCTTGCACTGTGACCCTGGCTGTTGTTTTGGAGCTCTCTGTCTCACAGGTGTATTCCCCACTGTCCTTGACCGTGGAGTCACGGATGATCAGAATGGCCCGGGTTCCCTCCTGCTGCAAGTCATATTTCTGGCTTTTTCGGATTGCTTTGCCATCCTTGTACCACCTGATGTTCACATCAGGTTTGGACAGCTCACAGCTCAGGTTGATGTCCTGCCCTGATTGTGACGTTTTATCCTCCAGCTGTTTTGTAACCTCGGTTGGTTTCTCTGGAGAGGAAAAATTTAAAAAAGGACGTTTGAGTGAAAATCATCATCACTATAGGGTTGAGAGTTTTGCAGTTCAAATCACAGAATCACAGAATGGGTTAGTTTGGAAGGGACCTTAAAGATCATCTTGCTCCAGCCCTGCAGGGACACCTTCCACTAGACCAGGTTGCTCCAAGCCCCACCCTGGCACAGGTTGTCCAGAGAAGCTGTGGCTGCCCCATCCCTGGAAGTGTCCAAGGCCAGGCTGGATGGGGCTTGGAGCAACCTGGGCCAGTGGAAGGTGTGGGGGTGAAACGACATGAGCTTTCAAGTCCCTTCCAATACAAACTGGTTCAGGGTTCTGTGTCTGTAGTAACCCAGCTGCATTCCAGGAAGGAACCTCCTTTGCTGAGCCATGTCCTGTTCCTCTGCTTTATTACCAAACAGTAGCCCTGACCCTCTGACTTTGAAACTTTGTGAGTAACTCAATGTCTACTGCCAGGAGCTCCCTCAGCCAAGCTGCACATGCAGTTTGTTAAGTCCAACCTCTCCTTCCCAAAATGTAAAGTCTTTTTACTACTATCCATTACCTTGGGTAAATATTGGAAGAGCAGCATGCAGATCACAATGCTCTGGGATGCAAGCACAGTCAGCCTCGTGCCCTGAGGATCCTACTGAAGTTTCAGGCAAGGAAACTGCTCTTTGAGTCCATGGCCATACAACAATTAATTTGGCCTCACCTACAGAGGGTTCAAGGACACTGAGATGTGGCTGCATTACCAACTTATGACAAGGCTTAAGCACCTGCTTAATTTGAGGCTGGTTTTTAAAGCTCTCAGAGTTTGCACTAGAACGCTTTTATAAGGGGTGTTCTCCTCGCCTGAATGTCAATGCACACACAGCTACATAAAACCAGTGTCAGCGAGAGAAGAGAATCCCCTATGGAGAGAAAGGTTTTGGAAAAGCAGATGTTAAGGATCCTCTGCCTGATGCTAATATTCCACTTTGGAAGGCCAATTTATTATCCCTAAGGAATTGAATATTCTGTTATGGGAAAGCAGTTGTTTGAATAAATGTATGTGAAGGAAGACACACACACACACACACACAAACTCTCATGCACAAGATATTGATTCAAAGTGTATTTATGATTCCTCAGACCTTTAGGAAATTGATTTTAGACTATTCTCCCTCTTTCTATCTCACTCCAGCTGAAAATCAAAGTGTAAGATCCCTGAAAGAATTTTTTCTGATACAGAAAAAAAAAAACAAAACCGAAAATAAATTTTTTTTCCAAAAGTTTGTGTGGAAATAAAAAAAAGCAGCCCAAGAATCCTGTGGATTTGGTTTTCAATATTCTGTCAACTGTTTCTTCAAAGAAATAGAAAACTTAGAAATGGCATTTAAAAATAAACAAGCAAGGAAACACAGCTCCACTTCTTTCTATCCTTTTCAAAGAAAGTATATTTATTTTCAATAAGTTCAGACAACTACTTGATTTCACAGTTCTCTTTCTCTCTCACCAAAGTCTTCCCTGGAATTCAGTGTTCTCATTAGGACTATTTTTTTTAAGAGACACAAACTAAAAGTTACAGAACAGCCCCCCTGTGCCAGCCATCTGCACTGGCACATATCTGCCAAACTGAATTCAGCCTGAAATTCAGGCTTTGGACCTAAATAAACAATCTGTCTTTATTAAGCAAAGCACTTCAGAGTTCGCTCAACTTTAAGCGCAGGTTTAAATAGAAAGACTGCACTTCTGCTGGGTTTTAAATGTCCTGATAGTAACTCTTGTGCTTTGAAGGAGTTTGTCCTGTCAGCTGGTGTCAGGACTCTGATTTAATGCCAAGCCACCATAAACTCAACCTCCAGTGTCTGAACACAACCAAGTCTTACTTGGGCAAAAAACCCCATATCGTATGAGAACAGTTTTTCAGGTATGGACCACCTGACTGCCTCTAAATCCTACCATCTCCTTCATTTTCATTAACCCCTCTGCTTTCTGCCCAAATCCAGTGTCTTACCCACCAAGGGGATCCACTTCATTTCATTCTAAGCACCAAGCACCAGCTAATTATAAACCAAACACAAATTAAACCCATCTTCCCATCCTCCTTTCTGAAACCCCTAATTGCCCATTACCCTGCATTGTGCTCTGGCACAAAAGTAATTCTACTAAGTGGGGAGTTTTGTTGTTGTTTTTTCTTTCATAAAAACTGTTAATTTGCTATTAAATCTCTTGTTGAAAGACTAATAGCTTAATGAATGCATTAAACGTGCAAATTAGGTTTTTTTTACTGCATTACTTCCTTGAAGATTGAAAGGGTGCGATGCATCATCATTGGCTCAGTAGGATTTAATGAGGCATTAGACCATCTTCTGTCTTGGAGGCCAGACTATGAATGATCCCCAGAATTGTGCAGGCTACACTTGTCCCAGGTCCCTCTCCTGCTCCAGACATATATTTTCCCCTTCCCTGTTTCTGCTCCCGTCACCACTGATGTACGTGAAATAAAAATGTAGTTTCCAGATCAGTTTTATAATGAAAAGTAGCCCATTGCTGATGACAAATGTTGTTTACAGTCACTAGAAAAGAGGGTGGAATGGTGAGTGAATATATTAGAGGAGGAGAGGATAGCTTTTATATTCATTATACTGCCATTTTGGGCCTGTGAAGACACATAACCTTTCCCTTTCTCCCTCCATCATACAGTCACTTTCAGATGTCTACATTAAAATAAAAAGCTGCAGGCAGTGTGCTTTGCATTAGCTACTATCAATGAAGAAGACATTTTCCACCAGTCAAACAGAGCTCCTTGTGGGAATACTTTCCCTCTAAGCACACTTACCGAGGTTTTCTGGATGCTTTCCCTGCTATGCCCCTCTCCAGGAATCTTTCCTTCTTGGAATAAAAGAAAACCTGCCTAAGACAACTAAAAAAGCCAGTGCAAAATCCTGTTAGAAAGGAGAGTGGCATGGCTTGGAACAGTCTCCCCAGGCAGTGGAGGAGCTGCCATCAGTGGAACTGTTCAGATAATGAGTAGATGGGGCACTTTGTGACACGGTTTAGTTAAGGTGGTATTCAGTCCAAGGTTGGACTTGAGGGTCTTGGAGGTCTTTTCCAGCCTTAATGATGCCGTGATCACCCCATCAGGGTGATGTAGCAGAGCAGCAACCCTCAGTGCCTACATGAGGAGAGGGCAGAATCTCTCCTCTGAGACCTGGTAGATTTTGCTGCTCAGGGGGGAAGTGGAGCCAAAAGGAGGAGGATGAAGTTTGTGAGACAAAGAGATTTATCTTGGCAACGGCAAAAAAGAAATTGTTTATTTTGAGAAAAGTTAGATAAATTAAATTCTAGGAGAGGGACATGTAATTTTAATACTTCTGGGCCAGGATCTGTTAATTAACAGAGGAGGAGGTCTGTGGAGAGGAGGCTGCAGGACAACCATGAGCTGAGATGAGCTGGAACAAACCCAGAGTCAGACAGGCTGGCACCTCTCCCACCCTCATGTCTTTACTTGTAACTGCTATAGACTGTGATCAAAAGGCTGTCAGATACTAATAAAGTCTTAATGCATCATCTCTCATTCACACTGACTCATGTGAGACATCCTGGGCATCCAAGTTTAGTGGGTCATATTCCTAGACTCCTTCTGTAGCCAGCAAAGACGGATTAGCTCTTCCAGATTTGGAACAGATAAATTAGGATCCTGGCATGAATTACCATATTTTTCAAGTCTTTCTCTGTTGGTTTTACGAGGCGCTTTAGGGGTCCCAGCCAGTTATCTCTGACACCCAAGTCAGATGTCTGAACTTCGACAACAAACAGCTTTCTAGGACTTTGATTTTATTCATATCTGCAAATCCAAGTATTTGAGAAGCAGCAGGGCTCTACTGCTGCAATTAATGGCTTGTGATTAGACATTATCTAAGGGCCAAGAAGAGCCCCAGGGCATGGAATTAGCATTATACCTGTATGTTTTCACCTGAGCTGGTACCCTCCACTGCCCTGAAAGGAATCTCTTGGAAGGGGCACATAAAGGAACATCAGAATGAAAATGAAGCTCTGATTGTATGAAAATCTGCAGTACTGGGGCCACTGTATCATCCCTGGTGCTTTCCAACTGTGTTTATATTGGGTGGAATCTCCCCTGGTTTGCTTTCAAGCCAAAGCAGAAAGAGGGAACCTGTCAAGCAGTTCCTTTCTCAGGGATCTGGCTTTTAGGGGAATGTGCAAGGACATGAAGAATTAATGTCTGTTCAGGAAACACTCATGTTCTACTGAGAACTAAGGATATACCTCATTTAATTCCAGTCCAGTGAATTTGTCAGTTAATTGGAGGGTAGTTTCTGAGCTACAGGTAGCCATCTAAAATTTAGGGGTTTAGTCTGACCATCATTTGAAGGTGAATCCAGAGCATGTCTGACATCTGTAGAAGACAGATTATTGATCTCATCTATCTGGATATCAGAATTGGTATGAGAATAATCATTGTGAGATGTGTAACACTGTGCACAGACTTTAGAAAGGTCCTGAACAACCAGCCTAGACAAGATATCTGACTCTCGAGTGAATAATGAAATGCAATGGATCCCATCCCACTGACATTGGAGAACAGTTCCATTAGTGTTCTCTATTAATTCACTGACAGTGTAGAATAATACCATCCTAAGTTCAGGTAATCTTTTTGCACCTCAGAAGACATGAAAATTTTTTACAGGTTATCAACAGAACTTACTGCACCCATAATTAGGAAACACTGGATTTAAAAGCCTGCGTGAATATTGATTGTTACTCTTTAGAAATACAACTGTTTCTGAAGGGAGAGAAGGCAGCCCAGTCCCTTACAGCTGTTGAAAGCACATACACTAAGGACAGTGGAAGCTTGCAGATTTTAAATTTTAAGATCTATGCATGAGGATTTACAAGTATTTCTTTTCAGGACAGTTAGAAATCAGAGGTATTCATTCAAACCTTGAAGAACTGTGAATAATTGTACTTTATATGCAGGCAAATAACAACATGTGCACTGTGGAAGAGGATGGGTCATGCTGTTCAAAGCCAACATCTGCAAGAGCCCAGGCTCACATTGTTACCTGCACACAGCACAGCAGCCACGTACAAGGTCAGTGGTAGACTGTGCTCCTATTGTTAGTGCTTGGAGAGGGAACATTTTATCCTTCACAACAAATCTACATACAGGCTATTGAGTGAAATACAATAGCCTTGCTAAATTACTTCATCCATTAGCTGGATGCCTGTAAGAAAAATAAAACAGTGTATTTTTTACAATCCATTATGGATTGTGTGGTAAACAACGTGTGCTCAGGGAAAACAAAATGGTATCTGATCCCAAAAGCAGACACATTTTGGCTTTTCAAAGGGAGGTGGGAAATGTCTTTTAGTATTACTTAGTAATATTTTAGGAAGCCAAGATGATCTAAAATTTGAGTTCTGTATATACAAAAGGAAGGGAGTCTGTTCCAAGGGGTCTGTGATTAGGGTTGATTGATCTAACATCACTCGTCACCTTGAAAGAGAGTGCCAGGGTGCAAATAGAGCTGGGGGCTCCCTGTGGGCTGTGCAGTCAGCAGGGATCCCCCTGGGACCTGGCAGGACTGAGTGGCAGAGCCTGGGACCCATCCCAGTATCCCAGGGAGGACCAGGACAGCAATGGGGGCAGGCAGGGCAGCCCAACATCCCACAGGATCTCTGGGGCAGGGACTGATGGCCATGGGCTGGTCTGGAATGGGGCTCTGGCTCCATGGGGCAACACTTTATGTGTGGGATGGGGTCCCTACATTTAGGAATACCAATATCATACCTGAAAGATTTCCCAGATCTGCTGTGAGTAAGAGTGATGAGGGAAACAGGAGTAAGTGAGCATCACCTCCAGAGTCAGTCCAAGCAGCAATCACTGTGTTGCTGATAGCATAATACCAGGTCCTGAGGGTCAAATTGCAGCTCCTCCACCTCATTTCATCCCAGGACAGGCAGTGATAGTGCTCCTTGATTTTCATGCTGACCCAGTGGCTCCCAAGCACTTCTCACAACACTTGCAGTTGTGTTCCATTAGGTAATAAGGCAAGAACCTTACTGTTGAAGGGAAGAGGTTGGGACAGATATTTTTCCTTTCTTTTTCTATTTTTGTCCTCCCTCTCAGACTCTGCTGATGAAGCTTCTCTTTTCCTCCTCAGTATTCCCAGTCTCCCTCCGAACTCAGGACTCAGCTGCTACTCTCATAAAGCCGGTGTGCAGGTGACACTTCAAGGATGCAATCAGAAAATGTCGTAGGGGGTGGAGGAGCAGGAGATGCTGACACAGGAAAAACATTCTATTTTAAGCCATCCAAGTGCATCCCTACTCCCGGTCCTCAAATCAGCAGGGCTGCCTGCTCTTGGTGCCATGAATCACCCCAATCTGGCTGGAGGAGTCAGACTTCTTCCCTCATCCTTTGTAACAACATGCTGGAAAGGGTGCAGTGATTTCCTCATGGGGATTTAGGGCAGCTGGGTGGGTTGGGAGGGTGTGGCTGGAGCAGAGAGTGGACTCTCAGCATCATCAGGAGCTGTGGCACAGCAAAAGGGATGTATCTGGCAAATCTAGGGTGATTTGTGAGCCTCTTGAAGATGTCACTGAAGTGACAGTAACTGGATGAGAGCTCCCAAATCCTTCAGGTTTTTTCCTGTTAATAATTGGGGCACTCTCTGTCATGGAGGCTTTGACCTGTGAGAAAGGCTTCCTCCAAAAGCAAGTGGTGGAATTGTCCTGGAAGTGTTCAGGAAACGGGTAGATGTGGTTCTCAGGGACATGGTTTAGTGGTGGGCCTGGCAGTGTTAGGTTCATGGTTGGACTCGATGATCTCAGAGGTCTTTTCCAGCCTCAATGACTCCGTGATTCCAAACCAGCACTGTATGGGCTGAGGAGAGCTGGGACTGAGCTGGAATCGTGACTGCTCCATCCCTGTTCCTGCCATGGCTGAACTGGAGCACTGTGCCCATATGTGCAAACAGCAAGTGAGTAAAACTCCATTTATAGGAGGGAAGACAGATCTTTGCATTGTAAACATAATCTGTAGGTGGGCAAAGATTCCACTGTTTCGCATGCCCAGAGATTACATCAAAACAGGGGCCAAGACTGGAAGAGAAGCTGCCTGTCACCTGTCACTGCACACTGTCTTTAGTCTTCAGAGCACCTAATCCTCCAGAGCCACCACTTTTTTGTCTGTTTTATGCAGGATTCAGAAAGCATAGCAATGAGAAGCTGCTTGAACTCCCAAACAATGCACTCAAGAAACTCTTCAGTGTGGAGGTAAACCAGACCTGGCCCCATTAGTGCTAGAACTGGTGCACACTGGAGGGCAAATTGTTTGCTTTGCAGCATTCATGCATTGTGTCACCATCTAGTGTGTGTCCCTGCAGGCCTTTGAAAACCACTTCTAATTCCCAGAAAGAAAAATAAGGGATGTTCTTGGAGGAAGAATGGAATAGGTAGCACCCTGGGTTACTTATTGGCCTTGTGATTATTTGCATGCTGTGGGCAAGGAGACTGAGTAAACAAACCCTGAAGGGAGGAAAAACAGAATGTTTCAAGGCCCCCAGAATACATGAGTGCTTTTCTTATGGGTAGGAGATCAATGTGAACCAAATGTCAGCCAGTCTGAGGCAGGAAACATTTGAATGACGTGCCCCAAACCGAGACCCCAAACTCCTGTGAATCAGCCACGTCACACAGTGCTGAGACAGCTCAGCCCTTTGGTGCTTTGCTGAGCCTGACTCGGTCAAGACACAAAGGAGGTAAAACCAGGAGGAAAACTCACGGTTTGTTTATCAGACGTGAAGAACCTGTAGAGTGTTTGGATCCCAGCTTGGTACTGCCAGGGCTTCTGCTGCCCGGGCCCTGCTGGAGCAGCAGCCTGCTCCAAGAACACATTGGAAGGGAGCAATGCCATGGAGGGAGGGTAGAGACACATCCAGGTCACAAGGCAGGAGGCAGGGATCCCACGGGCTGAGCTTGGCTTTGAAGCCAATTAACACCAGTGGAGAGTCACTAGAGCATGAAATACACACTATCCAGCTGCAGCTGGATTAACTCTCCTCCAGTTGCCTGGGAGTCAAGCAAAGCCCGTTTGATGGCAGCTGGGTTGACTAAATTCTCACCGACCATGAGCCTCCTGCCGCCCTGCCCCCCTTCCCTGAGTGCCAGGAGCCCAAGCAAAGATGAACCTCTCTGCCAACAAAACTCGTGTCACTGCAGTCATGCTGACTAACCTTTTAACCAAAACTTATACACAATCACCACTGGACCCTGTTCACCCTCTTAATCATCCAGTTTTGAATTTGTTAACCATCTTCCCTCCAAAATGCTTGCATGTGTCTGTTCAGACAATATCCCCCTATGAAAATCTAGTGTCTCTGACTCAAATCTTTGTTCAAACTCCTCTCTAAATTAAGATTACCTGCATGACCTTAGAGTCATGTTCATGCCTACAGCTTGTTTCACCAACTCTCCCGAGTTTCCACGAACCAAAGCAACTTCCATGGCATCACCTTCCCTAGAGGCAGCTTGTCTCCTGAAGCTTTTTCCACTGCCTCAGCATCATCTCCCCCTCTGTCTCTTCAGATCTATATCCTCTGCTGCGAATTCAGTTAAAGACTCTCTGTGAACCTCATAATCAGGTCAATACAATGACCAGTGGTTGGATGGGTTAAAGTGAGGTTTAAAGTGAGTAGATAAATGAAGAACTGAGAGGAAGACAGGCTTTGATATCAGGAAACTGGAGAGGCAGGACCCATCACTTCACTTAGGGATGCACTGTATAGGTTCCTAGAGTCATTACAGATCCAGCCAACACACTCTCACCCTCAAATTGCTGACTGCACTGGTAGATCTCCACCAGGGATAGCAGGAATTGACCAGGGAATCAAGGGGGCAATATATCAAACCCCATTCAGTTAGTTGGGCAGGTGATTCTGGCCACATGAAATAAGCTCATCTGTATGGTCTGTACCATCTTCTCTCTCAATTACCCTGCAGCTGTATCTGCTCCAAAAAAAACAGCTAGCTCCTTTGCATTTTGTGATTGCGCCATCCTAATTAAACCAAATCCCAATCTCCAAACAGCAGTGGTAGGAGCCCTTCAGTTTTATGGGGGAGAATGGGACAAATCCTCTTTCCAAGTTATTTTTACTCCAGCCTACCTGGTTTGAAATCGGTCCTTGATTCAATTTGGTTGCTGTGGAAACAGCCATGACGTCAGACTTGGGAGTTTTGACATCGTTGAGCGAATTATCCCAGGCTGGAGAGGGAAGCAGGAAAAATGAAGTAAACAAACATGTTTATCCACAAACGCTCCCACTATGAGGAACTGGAATCTCCAGTGGTAATTTACCACACGTTGCTAATGTGTTTGTTCTAATATATTTCTTAATTCTTTTTTCTTTGATTTTGGCTGAATCTGAAGGTTCATCAGGGCTGGAACAAGCAGGGGGAGCATATTGAAATGAGCATTACAGATCTGTCGTGCTCTAGTTTATGGGTTTTTCTCAGTGATACACAGTAAGTAAAACAAGCACTGATTGAGTCAGCTGCCTCCTGGGTGTTCATTTGCTGTAGTGTGAGGAATATTAATGCTAAGTACATCCTCGTGCATCAGGAGAGGCAGGAGGAGGCAAGCAGATTACCCCGGCTTAGGGGTATTATACACGCGTCTGCAACTTCCAAAGACACAGAGAGGAAACATTTCTCTGGGTTTTTGTCTCTTATCTTCTTACAGTCTTATAGATTTTGGAGATGCATTGCCCTGGAGTTTTAATACTCAGAGTTTTCAGGGGAGATTGTGATTATTTTTTATTTTTTTTTTAATCTGTGCTTTTTTTACAGGGGGAAAAAAAATAAGGGAAAAAAAAAGAGCAAGTGCTGAGTTTCTTCAGGATAAAGAAAAAGCATATTCCAAGAGAAGAAAGAACAGATGAAAAAGAAAAGTTTGATTAAAATCCCCTCTTGTTCCATGTGTTTGATGTAAATATCTTCACACCTTTCTCTTTTCCTTTGCAACCTCAGCAGAGGGTTCAGCCCATCACCAGGGGATTGAGTTCCAAGCTTAGGGCTTTGTAGTTGCTGCTGCTCTTGCTGCTGTTGTCTAAAGGGATTATAAGCCTTTGTAAAGCTTGTGTTAATACCCTGGAGGGGAAAAATGAGTTTCCAAATAACCTTTGTTGTGCATCTCCTGTCTGAAGTACCCTAGGAAAGGAAAAAATTAGGAAATGTTTTGGTTTCACGAGCAGGTCATTTAAAGTTCACAAACAAGGGCTCCAGCCTTTCCAGCCTGGCCTCTCCCAGTGCAGAGATGGTCCTTGTCCTTGTGCTGCTGACACCAGGACCTGTTAGGAACAGCAGTGCCCTTCTCTGTTCACCAGGGAACACGTTCTATTTTAAACTGGGTTTTTAAAACTTCCCTGAAGAATTAGGTGTTTATCCCCCACCGCAACCTTTGGTAACGTTTCGTCACTTTATATTCCGTAACATCTCTGGAAAATCCCAGCTCAGGATCCAACTCCACAGCTTCACACTGACTCTCTGTACCTTTTCAAACCTTTTTTTTTTTTCCTCTCCATTGCTGCAGGAGGATTGGTTTTGAGCCACACCACCACGTTCCCCTTCAGATGCAGCTGCTGCTGCAAAGGTGCAGAGCTGTTTGGTATTCAGGGAGCGCGGGTGGCTGAGGGTCATTCGGTATTCCAGTGCGAGGAGTGGATTGCTCAGTATTCCAGGTGTGTGCCATCTCTTGGTGTCAGTCAGGCCCCAGGACTGTACAGCTGTGGATTGCTCAGTATTCCTAAGCGGTGCTCCAGGTGCTTTAGGGCTGTCACGGAGTGCTCGGGTGCTCGCCGGGGCGAGAGGCTGTCGGTTTTCCCAGCTGTCTCCCTGGGAAGGGCTGGGACACGCAGGCACCCATTCCATTCTCTGCCCTACCAGGCTCTGAGAATAGAAATAGAAGCCATGGTCGAAGAGAAGATTATAATGAAGAGAGAGAAAAAGAAGAGAGGAAGACAAGAAGGGAGAGAGATGAAAGGGCAGCGCTTCAGGAAATGAGCCCTGTGAGCCCCTCACGTGGGGGCTCTGCAGGAGCCACACTTTGGGTTTAAATTAAAAGGGAGAAGGTAATGCACTCCATCTTGCTAAAACTGACTGAAGATCCCAGAGCAGAGCTGTCCAGGTACACTCCTTATCACTCTGTTATGATCTGTGATCCAAGGCTCATCCCCACAGACACCCAGCATCACAACAGGAGGTGCAGGAAACACAAGGACCTAAGCAGAGAAATGCAGCCCCCTAACCCAGCTCCTCACAGCCACCAGCCCCATCCCTTGAGGGGAAAACCATCAGGGTGAGTCCACGGGAGAGGCTGTTCAGCACCTCCCTCACAATGATAAGGTTTGCTGCCAACAGGGAGATGGGACTCACTGCTGGACGTGGGGAACAGCCTTTTAGGGTTGTACAAAACTTTTCAAAAATCTGTTTCTAAAATTTTCTGAAAGAAATTTGTAGAAATTCTGACATGTTTTGTTTGAGGAAAGCACAACTCCCCCATTAAGGTTTTTTTTTGCAGTTATGACAATTTCATAACAATTTCCTAATAATATTGAAACACAATAATGACAATTAACAGACAACTTTTGGATTCACTTAATTTTTTTTCTTACAAACCATCCAATAGCAATTTTGCCTTTTCAGAATAACATGCAGATTAGGGACAGAGAAAAAAAGAATCTGAGTTTTTGGATAGGAGAAATTGTTTCCAACACAGTTCTTTTCATAAGACCATCTGCTCCTTCATTACCAGGTATGAGTTTGAGGATGTATCTGTCAGCCACTGCAGATGACAAGCCAGCACTGTGTGCAGGTACTTCTGAGGATGCCTAGCACAGGTTCTGAACAAATGGGCTGGCCATGGAAGTGGGAGAAAAAGTTGTGTTTTGGAAAACCAAAAATGAAAATGGAATCTGGAGCTAGAAAGGACATCAGTTAAAACTCACCCTGTCTTCACAGAACATGCCAAGTTGGAAGGGACCCACAGAGATCATCAAGTCCAACTCCTGGTCCTGCAAAGGACCATCCCCAAGAGTGCTGATTTTTGCCTCGTGTGTTGATCTTTCTGGAGTGAGTAGCAGTGGATCAGGGGTAAAACCATGTCTTCTCATTGCCAATATTCTCCATGTTTACACACTGATGTAAGACTTGATAGTTCTTTAGATCTTTCTTCTGAACTTTCCTTCCAGTAGCTAAAGGGGGCTGCAAGAAGGCTGGAGAGGGACTGTTTGCAAGTGCATGTGGAGACAGTACAGGGAGAAATGGCTTGAAACTGAAAGAAGGTAAATTTAGATTAGATATTAGAAAGAAATTTTTGGCTATGAGGGTGGGGAGGCCCTGGCACAAAGTTGCCCAGAGAAGTTGTGACTGCCCCATCCCTGAAGTGTCCAAGGCCAGGCTGGACAGGGCCTGGAGCAACCTGTGCTAGTGAAAGGTGTCCCTGCCCATGGCAGGGGGTTGGAACAATATGATCTTTAAGGTCCCTCCCAACCCAGACCATCCTGTGATTCTATGAAACCTGTACTTCACAGTCTCCTCCTTCCCTTTTCTCCTGTCTGGATATTCCCACTGATCTGGAAGCCTTCACATGTGTCTTTTCTTTCTCCATCAACCCTTGGCCCTAAAGCATGAAATCAGATCTCTGGATCTGCTACACCATGAAAATATTTAGTGACTATAATGTTTATTTGAAACTCTCGATTCACTCAACCCACTCTCTAAAAGAATCTCTCCCAACATGCCCCCTACTACTTAACTATGAAAATTACATTCCCTTCCCCATGACTTTGTCAGTGCAGGGAACATCACAGGCTGCTTCCAAATGCTGCACGGCACTTAATGGTATTTTATGACACATTTTTCAAATCAAATTTAAAAGCATAACTGAGTGGAATTAAATTAATGCCGTCTGGTAATGTCAGCAGCACCGGAGCTGTGCATGGCTGGCTTAGCTCCTAAACCTCTGGCAGCTTCCTGGGACTTATTTCTGACTTCAGGGAAAGAGTGGTTTTTGGGTTTTTTTTAATTAATTTAAATTGTGTCTATGGAAGGGATTGTGGGGGAGTAAAGAGAGGTTTGGGTAGAGTTTCGTAAGTTTAGATGTAGGTATGTTCCTGGGTACAACTGGGGGAAGGAGGGTATATGAATTTAGAATATGTATCCATGAGTTATAGTGTGATGGATGCATATCCAAAAGATCTGAGAATATCCCTATATTACCCAGGCAGATCTTTTGGGGTTTGATTTTGGGGTGGTTTCATTTTCCCCTCACCCCTGCTCACATAGCTTGATGAAATACATCTCAGCAGTGAGCAAATCATGGCTCTGATAATGATGATGAGTTAAAATGGCAAATTGTTGCAACACTGAGCAGAATGCAGTTTGTGCCTGTGTGTATTTTTGTCTGTGTAGAGTCAGGAGAGCCTGCTAGTAGCTTTTGATCTGGAAAACTGTTAATATAGCAATATTCACACATATATATTAATATAGGATGAGAAGTGTGTGTGCCTGTGCTGGTGTGTGCAGGGCCATTAGAATGTTTATTCTAATAACACAAAACCAGCACAGATCTTTTAGATATGGTATCTGTCTCACTTGTGTACATCCAACATTTTCCTTTGTTCCCTTTCTGATTTAAATGCATTAAGTCCAGCTTTTTTTCTTCTTTTTTTCCCGCATTGTGGAAACATCTCATAACAATTTTAGCCAAAATAGATCAGGATTGCTCCAAGACTACACAGCTCAGGATGTACTTCATCAGTACCCAGAAAGACTTGATTTATTCCTCAATGACTTCACATTTCCTCACCCCATTCAAAGACATGCACTTGAACGCATCGATTGTCTGGGCCTCTTTACCTTCCACACAGGCAACACTCGAAGTGTTTCCTCCACAGAAAAGGAATCGCAGTGTTACAGTAGAATTGCACAGCCCCAAGTGGCATCCAAATGAGCTCTGCTGAAGTGTTCCAGTCTCCTCTTGTCCCCACTGAACACGCAAGTTGCTGCTGAACTTGGGTTCACGTTGTGGAGGGAGGAAGGACTGTGTTTCTCCTGTTAAATTAAGGCAGGTGCCGACTGCCATGAGCCCACGGGACAAAACCAGGGCTGGGCTGAAGTCACTCTTCATGAAACATAAATAAAATGTTGCCCAGAGAAGCTGTGGCTGCCCCATCCCTGGAAGTGTCCAAGGCCAGGTTGGACAGGGCTTGGAGCAACCTGGGCTAGTGGAAGATGATCCTGTCCATGGCAGGGGGTGAAACCAATTTATCTTTGAGGTCCCTTCCAACCCAAGCCAGTCTGTGATTCTGTGGTTTGATGATAAAACAACTCCTCTTTTCTTTGTTTGCTTTTCACCTTTAGGGCTATAGAATGTATAGTCCTCCCTTTAGAGGAGATCACAGGATGGTTTTGGGTTGGAAGGGACCTTAAAGATCATTCAGCTTCAATTCCACTGCCATGGGCAGGGACACAGGAGGCAAACACAAGAACTCTTTCCCACAAAACACAGCATGTTTACAGTGGTGACCTCATCACTCCAATGCCATGGTGATGTTCCCATTCCAACACTTGTACTATCAGCTTTGGTATCTTCTAGATACTTATGAGAACCCTTTGAGGTCAGGTAATGTACTGGAATGTGAAGTACCGGAGTTATTTATGCTTCTCTATAAATAACAAAGCTGTCTTGGATTCACTTGGAGATGCAGAAGTAGAGGAAGAAGGGAGTGTAATAAGACAGGGAAACAAAAAAAAAAAACAACAAACAAAACCAAAAAGGTCAATGAAAACTCATACTAAGCCCACCTAAGCACAACAGATAATGATCAAACCAGAGGAATTCTGAACTTGAATGAGATTTTGAATCTATGAGATTCAAAAGAGAAGAAAAAAAGAAAAAAAAAAAACAACTTTTTAAAGCTGCACTGCTTATTCCCTATGCCCTATTCAACAGTATTTCTGAAAGATTCTTTTTCTGGCTGCTATCTTCAGCTCTGTTTTGAGCATGGAATTATCCTAGATTTCCTAAGGGCCTTGTGGGAGCTGGGAGTACCCCAGAATCCCCCATTTTTTTTAAAGGTTGCAGTAAAATACCTGCACAAGTATATTTCCCCCTTTTTGTTTCTCAAACCTTGAACTCAATCAGCACAGCGAAAGGTTAAGGTAAAGTTTCATAAGCTGTTCTTAATGCACAGGGATTTACATCAGCTAAACTGATGAAATTTTGTATGCCAGGCAAAGTAAGACTCATTTCCTTAATTTAAACATCTTAGGTGTTCAACATCTAAGGCTGATGTAGTCACGTCAGGCTGCCTCTCCAGCCAGCAGAAATGGGCTCCCCTGGAAGATGCCTCATTTCCCTCTTGAAGAACAGGGTCTAATCTGGGTCAGATGAACTGCCTCTGGAGGTACCCACAGCCCCAGCCTGCTGAGAGATTGGGGTGATTATCTCAGACCTCTCACTGTTCTACTTCTAAAAAGAAGGGAGATGAATCCCGACCTTGGCAGCTCTTACTTTCCTCTGGGTTAGGGTGCTTAATGTCTCTCCTCTTTGCTGGCTTGAAAGACTCCATCTCTCTCACCAAGAGACAATTTCATGCTCTTAAACGAAGTACTAAGGCATGAAAGCACAATTCCAGCCTGTTCTTTCCATGGGGCTGGTTAAAGAAAAGGGCCAGATGATGCACTTTGGATTTGACATTGGTATCTGGGAAA
Organism: Myiotriccus ornatus; assembly: GCA_036023395.1. Lineage (NCBI taxonomy): Eukaryota > Metazoa > Chordata > Aves > Passeriformes > Tyrannidae > Myiotriccus > Myiotriccus ornatus. The sequence continues at coordinate 7,256,899 of JAYRBT010000038.1, forward strand.
TGTTCCAGTAGACTGAGCAAGGGGGCTGTGCTCAGTGCCAGCATGAAAAGATACAATTTTCATGGCGATGCATCCATTTACACCTGGTCTGCATTTGGCACGGGGAGAAGAGAGATTGCCCCTTGATCAGGGCATATTTGACATATTGAGTTATCTCTCTCATGAGTAATGGACTAAAGATGAGCACACGTTTGATATGTTATAGTGGCTTCCCATAAATATTAAAGTGAAAGGAAACTTCACAGACTTATAGGATGGAAGCACCTGCAATTCATCTACACAGGCTGTGCTGGGTTTGAGGTGGCTGCCAGCAACAGGCTTCCCAGAGGGGTCATTATGAGCTGTCTCTGGGCTTTTCCTGCTTGCTTTTCTGCTTTTTCCAAGGCTTTCGTGCCTGGAAGGAAAACTTTGCCTTGCTCAGCCTCCATTTTCAAGGCAGCTGAGCTCTCAGAGCTCCTTCTACTGTGCCTGGGGAGAATGTGAAATCACCATCACTGGAGGCTTTTAAAACCAGACTAGACAAGTCTGTGTCTTGAGAAGCATTGATCTTCCTGACCCTACTGGAAAGCAAAAGGGTTGGCTAGAGGTCATTCAGTAACTTTCCCACTTCTGTTTCCCACATATGCTCTCCCATGGCGTGGTCTCTAAAGAACAATTTCTCAGTCTGTGGTCTGCACAACACCTGGACACATTGCATGAAATGATGGCAAAAAGCAATTGAACTGAGAAATGAAAATGCACTTCCGTATGCTACAGAGACAAGCAAAATGGTGAGGAAACAAATTAATGAAGCTCAGAGGTTTAGCCTCATTTCTGTGTGGCTGTACATGGAAATTGCGACAGAGCTTTCATATTTTTGTTTTGTTTTCCAAAAAACCCTAGCGATTCCCCATTTGAAAACAGAAACAGTGTCCTAAAAGCTCCCTAAATGGATTGATACCCCAAAGTCTGAGAGGTGGCCAGTCCCACAAGAAGCTCAGTGAGTTCCTTATTATCCATCACAAACTCACTGGTAGAGTCTGGCACCCCCCAGCCTCTTCTTGCCATGTTTTCCTTTTGTCTTTCTGCTGAAGTTTGCAGGGTGATGCATCAAATAGTCCCAAAGGACAAAGACTGACCTCAGAAAAGTTTGCTGGTATGATCTGAAGTAATTTTCCTCCTCTTCCCAAGCCATTCTCTCACAGATTTTCTGCTGGGCTGTTTGCACACCAAAGATTTCTGCTGTGCCGCTTAAGAATGGAGCTGTGAATGCCAATCCAGCTGTCAGATGTTCCCCTCAGTACAATCTGGAAGTCAGTAAATACCATCAGATATTTATCATCCTGATGCAGAGGAACCAAGTGGTGCTGCCCAGCTCCTCCCTGGAACAGAAAGAGGGAGCCTTGCACACCAATGTGCTCCATTCTCTGCTGCCTCAGCATTTGCTCCCAAGTGCATTTCAAAGTCAGAGTCTGGGATTTTTCAAAGGTCTTTGCTGAAAGGAGTGACTTTGACATCCATAGGGTTGTTAGATGAAAGGCTGTTGTTATAAAACAGGAAAAATGTTTCCTTCTGCTAGGAACAATCCTTGTCTCTTGATTTTCCTGGATGGCATTGCAATGCTACCTGTCCTGAGGCACAGAGTTAACTGAAAGAGGCAAAGAAGTCACTAAAGAGCTGAACAAGTAGAGTAAAATGAGAAGTATAGCTTCACCTTATTGGAGTTTGCTTCAAAACAGTTGGATCAGCAATGGCTCTAATCTACTCCTTTTGTTTCTTTATTTATTGTGCTGCTTTGAAGAGTAGCTTGAAGAAAGGAGAGTTAACTCAGACAGGCAACTACATGTGTCAGTGAGGCTTGTGTCAGGTTGGAACATATAATCTCACAGAGACAGTGCGAAAGCCATAAAGGGCTTCCCCCTACACTGAGATGGACAATTCATCACAAATTTCAATAGGCACTTGGCAAAGAAATATGTCTGAGTCTCCTCTCCTTTCTTCTCCAGCCTATGTGCATTTTGCCCATCCTGGCTGCCAGCATAAAGGGTAAGAGGCAAAAGTTCGTTTGGGACCCAAGGATTCTTGGAAGAAAACACCTGAGGGGCTCAACATCTGGCTGCCCGGGGAACAGAGGAGGTGGACTGCAGAACTACAGCACAACAGGTGTAGAAGCTGAGGAAGAAGGGTCTGAAACCAAGACAAAAGACCCCTGATAAGAAAGGTGTGCATGGTAACCTGGTATTACTTGGATTTAAATGCTTACGGGGTGCAATATCTAAATATTTCTCCCTGCAGTTTCTTAGGATGAACTGCATATCAAGAATAAGGAAAGAAGACACACATCTCTAGAGTGACTCTTCTTTCTGCCACTGACTTTTTTCTGCCAGTTTTCACTGTGCTGATGTCAGCCAGGAGCTGATAAGAACAAAACAAGCTGACTGGTCCTTCCTACTCTTCTGACCAGAGTGAACCCAAGGGTACTGCTCTTCCTTCAGGAACAACAGAGGGAGGCAACATCCATAATTCATCTGTCAGCAGCTTTCCAAGATCCATATCACCTCTCAAAGGTGCTCACAGCTTACCACAAGCACATATTCTGTGGCTGAGCTGCAGTCAGGGGTCACCACAGTTCAGAGCCCAGCCAGGCAGTTCTGTGTGCTCACATCCCCAGGAGCCAAGGCTCATGTGCAGACACCTATTCCAGCTGTAACTCCCTGAGCTGTGCATACTTTGCAGCATGAATGCTTCTCCTGCCCTTCTCCCAGTCTGGGATCAATTTTTAGTCTTGTCTGCACCTCAATAAAATCGTGAAGTTTCTTTTATTAGTGCCATGTGTATTGTCAGACACAAACCTCCATCAGCCACGGAGAGAATGTGAACATGGCTCTTGCAGGCCAAAAAAGCTGAAGGTCCCCCTCTGTTTAGACCAAGCAGGAGGCTTGAGAGCCCCCATTTATTTCATTGAATCACAGAATGGTTTGGTTGGAAGGGACTTTAAAGCTCATCTCATTCCACCCCCTGCCATGGGCAGACACCTTCCACTGCCCCAGGTTGCTCCAAGCCCTGTCCAACCTGGCCTTGGACACTTCCAAGATTGTGGCAGCCACAGCTGCTCTGGGCAACCTGTGCTAGTTCGGTTCCAGTTTTCTCACTCTTTTTCCAGATTTTCTCTCAGTTTCTTCACCAGGGAGGTGATTTCAGGTTTTAGTGCAAGACCTGCATGCGCTGGACAGGTTCTTGGCTGCTCTCAGTCACTGTGTCAGTTCACATCCAGCTCAGGTGCCAGTGTTTTGTTAAATCAAAATAATTCCTTATGAAATTAAAAGTAGGTTTTAACATCTGTAGCAAACAGAGTGTGTGCTTACATGTCACATCTGCACCTGTGCAAATGCCAATTAACCCAGTATAATTAGCCACAATTTTTCTCATTACCACTAAGGTGAGAATCAAAAGCAGGATTCACTTCCTCATTTTCCCCACTTCTTTCTCTCTCACATCATGATACTTCTATCACCACAGTGGATTGGGGGTTTATGTAATTGGCCACGTGAGGCCAATCTTAAAGAAAAATAATACACTAAAACTAAACCCTCAGAACCAAATTCCCAAGAACTCAGTACCTGAAATGCTGATGTGGTTTTCAGAAGTTTGTTTCTTTTTTAACCACCCAAAAGAAGGGGTAAATCTTTACTCATTCTCTGCCTCTAGCAGCTTTACCATAGTGAGGATCATGAAGGGAAATCAATGCATAGAAAATGGAGCATTTTTGAGAAAATTTGGCTCTTACTATGAGCCTTGAACCCTTTGGAAAATCCTGACAGAGGGTGGCTGTTTCATCACTGCACGAGGCTTTCCTGCCCTATTTTATGGTTTGTAACAAATAGATATTATTTGACAAGCAACAATTCTCCCCCCCCCTTATTTATCATTATTCATTAATCACCCCTCAGCAATCATCCATATTATTTATTATTATTCATTACTTTTTGAATAAATAATAACCATGGTAGGGATTACCACTGTGAGGAGCATGGGGGAGGACAGGATGCTCACGTGTGAAGTACCAGACTCCCACAGACTTTATTTATGAAAAAGTCTGCTGTGGGTATGAAGAGTAGGAAGAATATTGTAGCTACTATGGTTTAAGTGAGGAAAGGCTTGTGAGAAGTATTTCTTCTTACTATCCCAAGTGATATAACTGGGGGGGGGGAGACAAAAAAGCTTTCAGACACTGAACTCTTTTCCAAAATTGAAATAGGAGCAGCAAAAATTTGCTTTTGGATGCTATTATTTTATCATTGGATTGAAAGGAATGGATTAGCATCTATTGTTAACATCCCTGTATGTACTTACAACTCTCCTGAGCACATTTTTTTTTTAAAAAATCTATTTCAGTATTGTCTGGAGGTCCATTGATTTTGATGGAGCTTCTGGCAGAGAGATTTATCTCCAGGATGGCTTTCTGATCATTTCCAAAGATAGGGATTGTGATCCCAATTGAAGTGGAAGTCACTCCTGAGCTTAAAGAAATGTAACATCCCTGATCTAGGTGTCCATCAAGAGAAAGCTTATTAAAGTATTCCTAAAAACACCCAGTAAAGGATAATTCATAGTTGTCCTTTCTGGTTGATTTAAGAGCTAAAATTTCATAATCTAACACAGATCTTCTCTTTGCTGGAAATTAATCTTTGTACTCATTGTCTTACGCCCTCAGAGAACCCCTGAGCCTCTGCTGAGGTGTCCTTAAGTGTGTTACCAGGGTACATTGTGGCCTCTTTCAGTCTTTTCTTATTAAGGTTTAACTGCTTCAACTTTTCTCATAGGTCCTGTTTCCCAAAACTTCTCTCCTTCTTTCTGGTATCTGCTTAAATCTCTCCACTTTGTCCATAAAATGGGCTGCCCAAAGCCCTCTCACTCCAGCTGAAGCCTCCTCAGCCCCAGCTAAGCAGGATCTACGCTGTGCCTGGTGTTGCCTTCCAGGGTGAGACCTTCCTGTCCTCATTGTTCATTCATATTCATCCTGTGCAGCGTTATAACCCCACACCCTCTGCCACAGTTCTCCCCTCAAGGCAGTTTTTCTCCCTTTCACAGACACAGCCATGGTTTCTCCTTCCTAAGGAGTCATTTGCACCATTGTCCTATTGAATCTCATCTTCTTGATTTCCTGCTGCTCCTCCAACGCATCAGGATCATTTTAAATTCCAATCCTGTCTCCCAAACTGCCTGCAGTCCCTTCCAGCAAAGTGTTCTTTTTGAATTTTATAGATGTGCACCTTAGTCCATCATCCACCTGGATAATGAAAATATTGAAGTGGTGTGGGACTCCAGTTCTAATGTCCTTCCAGTTTATAGGAGAACTATTCGTGTGTGACTTCTTATCCAGTTGAGGACTCATTCTCATCTAGGACTTCCTCTAAATCATAGTTTCCTCGTTTGCTCTAAGAAAATGGAGTGAGATCATATTAAAATCAAGATACATCACAACTGCTGCATCCTCCTAAACCACTATGGCAGGTGGCTCCAATAAAGAAGAAAATTAGATTGATATGACAAGATTGTTCTTTGCAATTCCACGTTGGCTGCACCTTTTATTTTTATTATCCTCCAGATGCTTATGAATTAATTAATAATTTAGTCTATTATTTTTCTGGGTTAAAATGACTGGTCTGTAATTCCCTGGGGCCACCTTTCCCCTTTCCAAGTGTAGGAACTATGTTTGTCCTTCTCTGGTCCTCACACAATTCCCACCAACCATTATTCCCTATCAGACATCCAGGAACCAATTTTAATTGGATATGTCATAAAAATTAGGACTTGTATAATTAGTTTCCTCAAGTCTGGCAGGTACATAATTTGACTTTTCCATGTTTCCATCCATCTGGATCTGCTGCAGGTTGTACTGTAGGTTGCCATTCCTTTATGGAAGTTTCTTAAGAACCACATAAATCACATTAAAAAAAAACCAAAACACCTTTGTAAAAAACACCTCATGGTAATCTGGCTGCCCGCTCTCGAAACCTTTTGCTGTTATACCACAATTAATAAGAAAAAGAAATAATAGGAAAATAACAGTAATAAGACATGAGAATAAGAGGAGTATTTTAAGTTCCATAGAAAGACCCTGCTGGAGTCAGACCTGAGCACCAGCCCCTGCACTCACTGGGTAGGGGGTTGTTCCCCACACTCCCACTGCAGGTTTGGGAGCACAGAGAACAGCCTTTGACACTCTGCATCCAAAATCCAAGACCCCTTGGAGCCACCTCTCCTGGAACTGGCAGAAAAACCTTTTCCCATCCCATCAGCATATGTTGATCCACAGCCTATTTTGCCTGGAAGGCAAATTACACTCAAGTAAAACATTTTGAAGCTTCCTTACCCTGCATTCGGTGCTAATGAGCTGATGAGTGAAGTTTGCAGCCAAAGATCTCAGTTTGCCAAGAGAGCCCAATTTCTTATTGCTGCCTGTGAGTTGGTCTCTTCCCCAAACAGCCAAGCTGCAAGACAGGAAGGGCATCCTCTCTTTAAACCATAAATCATCCCTTTAATTGGTGATCAGATGCTGTGTGAGAGGCCTGGCAGGTGTCAGTTCAGAGCTGGGTAATTGAAGGCAGCTTGTTCTGCTGCATCCCTGCCCCTCATCCCTGCAATATGTTGGGAATCAATGCAAGCCTGAAGTCTGACTTACAACGGCAAAGGGGAGAGAAACAGGAGAAGGCAGAAGTTTATCTTGCTTCAGAGCAGTGTCTGGGTGACAGCTGAGGCAGCCCGAGCTGAAAGGCGTCTCAGACGTGCATCGAGATGGTTATCAGACATCAGAGACGCTCCAGCACTGGCTGTCCCAGCTCATCCACATCAGTGGCTGGAAGGAAACAGGAGTATGGAGGATTTCCACTTGAAAAATGAATGAAAGAAACTTCTGGGACATGCGCTCTTATCTCCCTCTGCTGAGCTAATGCCTCCTTTGGTTCATATGTCTGATATTTTCTTCTTTTTGTTCTCTTTCCCCCCTTCTCCCTCACAAGGGTGTGAGTACATCATTATGCACGTCCTAAACAACACAGTTTGGTGTAATCACTCTGTAATACTGCTGAGAATTAGAAGAAACGTGCTTTCCTTCAGGGTAGGTATTTAGGCCTCAGATATTTTGGGTTCCTCGTGATATCCGTCATCTAACCCTTATTTAGGTGACTAACTCCTATTTTAATCAGCAAAAGCTCAGTCCTTAAATATCTTTGAAGAGCTGGTCCCCAGTGTCTTCAGCTCCAGATCCAATCACTGCTTCATCAGTCCCTGGATCCAATCAGCAGTGATTGATTTAATGATGTCAATATTCCTTTCCACTCCTCCATAATTTCCTGTCCCTGCCCTTTATGACTTACTATAGGAAGCAACCCATTATGATAATTCAGTGTTCCTACTGGAGACAACTCTGCTGAAAATGAAAAGCCAAATTCTCCACAGCCCCAAGAAGCATCAGGAGCTGCAGCAGCCGTGTTCAGGCTGCTATTTATTGAATTGTTTGTCTATAAAGCAATGCCACAGTCTAAAAAATTAAATTAGTCTAATTATCCTATTTAAGGAGATAACTCTCCTGTTGCTACCACTCCCACAATTTTCTGCATTTCCAGCTCCTAAATTATCCACTTCTAGGCTTTTTTTCCTAGCCCATATATATCTGAAAAAAATATCCTTCGAGGTATAATTAACTTTTTCATTCAGAATCCTAATTTCCTCTCTCAGACATTTTCTGCAGTGTTTAAACTATTTATTATGCAAACTTAGAGAAGTCAAAATATGAATTATGTACAAATCTATGCACTGGAGTTCTCAGCTAATCACTGCATCTCTGTGTCTTGTGGTTCAAGGGAACCAAAGTGCACAGAGTGGAAAATATCACAGTCCAGCACTAGGCATATAAATTTTTTCCTCACGTAAAAGACATCCTTTCCCACAAATTAAATAATTTAATGTCATCTTTTTAATGATTTTATATTTCATTCTGTGTTCAGGTAATTCCTTATCACCCACCACTCTGTTTGACTCCCTTCACATCATCCTTCCTTCATCTCTTCCCAGCTGTCTCACTGAACTGCAATGGGACATGCGGAGACTTGCAATGACTTCCTCAGGCTGGGGAAGATCTAACACAGTTAGTGTTTGAGTTTCCTCCTTTTCCTGATCTCATTCATTCACTTATTCTCTCCCCTTGCATTTCTTGGCTTTTGCATTGGGATTTTACACTTTAATTTTGAGGGTGTGGACTCTCTCATGCACATCTTGTACTTAGCAAAGGCATTTGTCTCATTTAAGCTTTGGTGTCATCATAAAGGGTGATGTTCTTGTTGGAATGAAAACTACTTGGGGCTCCAAGCCTTAAAGACATCAAAGGAAAAGATATTATGGTCCCAAGGATTTTTCAATCTATGATTATTCTTTCTGCTAATTAATAGCACATCAGTGGCTATCTATCTGTCCTGTCAGCAGGAAGATGTTCAAAACCCCCTCTAGCTTTTCAGTGGCATATTTTCCTGTGTATCTGTTTTAACTAACATGGAATTATATTGCTTGGAGAAACCTTTTCGTCCCCGATGCGTGAAGCTTGAAGAAAATGAAAGGAAAAAAATATGCTTCTATTTATTTTTGCATATGGGATTGTTATGATTCATTAGCACAGAAAGTGGACAAGCTCTGTGGGGTTATGTCCAAGGAAATGAAATAAGGGGATTGGTAGCACTGGATCTTCTGCTTGTATAAGGCTGTGAAGCTTCACTAAAAACTCTTCTGTTGGGTTGGGAGCTGGAGCTGGATTTTCTGAAATACAAAGAGTTCTCAAAGGGATTTGTGTAAGAAAATAAAGCTTTTCCTAAATTTAGCAGTCAAAAGGTCAGGCACTCTTGTCTAACCTACCAACCCAAATTCAGTCATCCTTGACTAAATAGTTATTAAAATAGGCAAGATAAAATGTTATCTTGGATTTTTTCTCTATGTTGAATATATATAAAAGTAGACTAGACTATATATGAACAGAGACTAGACACCTCTGACAACCTTGGTTGTTGGAAAGGGAGGGAAATACAGTCCTGAATCATGAGAAAAATATCCCTTCTCTAGGAATATTCTTTGACTAGGCTTTAATTTATCAGGGCCTTAGAGTCTTTTAAGCACAGTAAATGACTGTGCTGCTGAAGCTGTGTTCAGATTCCAGCCCAAAGACAAGGATGTTTGTGCTTCTGGAATGAAACTTGACCAGCAGATAAACACTATCAAACATGTGCAGCCGAAGAAGGAAACTTCCAGGTTGTTTTCTGGGGAGACTCTTTCGACCATGAGTTTGAACCCTGCTAAATGTACATTTTATTCCATGCCTTTGGCCACCAGCCCAGTGGACATATGGAAAAAGCTGGAAGGTGCGGTTCATTAGGAAACACAGGATGGAACTTGTGAACGTGGAAACCAAAATACTGAGGTTCTGTCTGGGAAGTCGGAGAAGATTTTTAGGGACTTTGGGATCTTATACTGGGTGGGGCCACAGAGCTTTCACCAGACAGACTCCCCTAGAAACTGGGAAAAAGACCAAGCCTGTCTGCTTCAGGCATGGCTTTGTGAGGAAGATGGGCCTTGCAGTCACCCAAAAGGAGAGGGAGATATATTGTTAAATACTTTTGTATTTATAATTAGAATTAGTTAAATATTTTTATAGCAGCCTCTCCATTTCATTGTATTAACTTTGTCTCATTACCAAAGGACCCTGCCTGATCTTTTCACTCAGGCACCTGGGTGTGTGTATGAGGTAGAGGAAATTGTTTGGATTTTTTTTTCCTTCTCCACCCATTTGGAGACCAACAGCTCCAGAAGAGAAGGACATTTGCAGCAGCCTGGTTGTAACCTCAGTGTAACCTGAATTTAATCCTAATTCAGGCCAGCTGGGACTCAAACCTGCAACTTCAGAAAAGCTGGTAGGAATAAGAGATGATTTGGTTCCTTAAACCACCCCTTTAGTCTTAAAAGTTCACACAAGCCTGCACCAGGGGGAGAATTAATTGTGGGAGAATTCCTGAGCTGGAACATCAGGTGGAGATGGGGAAGAACATCACAATGAGTTAAAAATACCTTCTGCAAAGACAACTACAGGCTGGTGGTTCTGAAAAGCTGAGTTCTTTCCTCATCAGGGATTCTCACTATCGTTTTTATTTATTGCCTTTGACACCTGGTCTATCATATCAAGAATTCTTCGGGCTCCTGCCAGATGCAGCGTGGAGCAAACGCCTTCCCAGCGCATCCACCTCTGTCCTGGCAACGGGCTCAGGATGCAACCAAATCCCACTGTGAGCAGGGCTGGACAAGTTGAAGGACAGACAAGATGGATGCAGTGATGGCTGCTGGGAGGATGAGGCTGCAACCTGTGTCTGGGAGACGTAAAAGCCTGGCTGTAGCAAATAAAATATGCACAGCAAGCGGAACAGATAATGTCAGTTCAAATCTTACTTGTCTCATCAGTAGGAGCTCTGCGAGTTTGGTGCTTTCACTTTTTTTTGCTATTTTTTGTTTGGGATGTCTCTCATTAACCTGCTTTTCTCTGGATTTGTTTGTGCCTCACTTTGGCAGCCAGCCAGCAGAAAACAGGGCTTTAATTCCACAAACTCTAGATTGCATCCCAGTTATTAAACCGTATTTGTTTCTCTCTTTCCAGAGTTTTGTTTTAGGCTTGGTTTTGGTTTTTTTCTCCTCTCCTAGCTCTAATTTTTTTTTTATTATTATTTTTCTTTAATCCATGTTGTTTTGCTTCTCTCATTCCCACCACGGGAAAAGAAAGCATAGAGATTTAACTCTTGGGGTGCCTGAAACCAAAGGGACATTCCATGTGACAAGCAGGCCAGGCCCAGGCCCCTGATTCAAGGGCCAAATGCTGCTCTGGAAGAGGTGCAAGGAGGACATTTATACTGCTAAACTCCATCTCTCTAACATGGAGTGGTTAAGTTGGTTGCTCAGCCTTTACATTTTGTGTGGTCAGTGGAGAAAAAACCCATTTCTCAGGAAACATTTTGAGAGGAGTCCTGAACCCCCCCTTGCACAAACCTCTCTTTTTCTGAGCTCTCAAGGAATACCTCAAAGACAAGCTATCTCAACTTCAGCGCTGTAAATCTTTCCCTCTCCTAAGCAGAACCCAGTTTTGCAAACACAGACTCACAGTTCTGCATCTTGGAGTTTGAAAGAGGGTTTTAGGCATCTGTGTCCTTATTTTAAATAGCTCTTGTGACTGCTGGAGCATGGACCTGCAGATAGGAGCAGCAGAGCTGAATAATCCACATTCAAAGTTGGGCTCAGTCCAAGCTACCACTGTGAAAATTCTGGTTGCACAACTCAGGCAGAACATTTGAACCGTGTTTGGGAAAGGGGCTTTCATTTCATAAGCTTCACCAGTTCCTAGTGATGCCCTTCCTCACCTAGATCTTGGTATAGAACAGGTCTGAAACTAAAAGTGATATCAGTGAGGGCAAATAATTCTGTCTTGCTCATAACAAGATTCTCATGGAAATACAGAGATGTGTTTTAGCAGAGGATACAGTCAGAAAAATCTTTTTTAAATTGCCCACTTCTTCTCTGAATGTCACCCAAATTCTGTAATTATGCAATATCTGAAAATTCTGAAGAACATCTCACGTCTGCTACTGGCAAAAAAATGTACCAGTCCAGTGTGTTTCACCCAGTGATGTCTCTTTTCTCCAAGGAGGTGCAAAGATGGCTCACTCAGTCAAGACATATTACACAGAGGTTCCCAATCCATCAACCTGGCATGGAGAAGATGGCTGGCAGATTCTTTTTAAGGACATGTTAGTTTACACAAGTGCTCTGAGAACTGTATTTCAGATCAACCCATTAAAAAAAAAAAAAAAAAAGACAGGAATTGTAAGAAACAAAAGTACCCCTTCAGCTTTCCCTCTCACAAAGTCTAGCTAACATTTCTAGCACAGCTGCTATCCTAATTAAAGCCTAGGGTGTTTTAAAGCACAGGCAGAAAAATACCATTATATGCTATTTCTAGTCTCAACTGTATAGTCTCCACTGAACACTTGCCAATCCTGTGAGGAAAAGGAGATCCTGGGAGATTTGGGCCCAGACACTGGATATGTTCATGCTCTTAAGCCCCCACTGAAATGGGGTCACCGAGGATCCAGGATGGAGGAAATCAGAAGCTACAGAAATGTCGTTTATGACCACCAAAAAAGGTTTGACTTTAAGGCCTGTTTCCCCCTCTTATGAATTTCTCCCGTGTTCCATGGTGTGTTGGTGTTTGCTGGCCTTTCCCTCCCCGTTCATCCCCAGGTTCGCTCCTGAAGTGGCACGAGCCAAGGCGAGGAATTATTGGTGTCCCTGTGGCAGAGCGGCCGTGGGCAGCAGATGGTGCAGCGCTCTTGGGCTGGCAGGGCAGGCAAAGTGCACTTCCAATGTCAGTGAGCAGCTCAGTGACCCAGGGGTCATCCACAAACACTCTTTATTCACTGGTCTGAAGACATGGAAACCGAACTGTCACAAACACTCAGTGCACAACCCCTGCTCTCTCCGAAGAGCTGCAAATCCTGCCTCATACCTTGAGCAAACCTGCCCTGTCTTGAGTCAGGTACCTGCTCGTGTTTTCTAGGTCACATTTTACATAGAAAGTTCATAATTGTCCTCTAAGCGTCAGACTAAACTTTTGTCTTTTGTTTGATTTGGCTTTTAAACAATCTTTTTCCCTCGCTAGTGCTAACAGTAGTTTTGAAGCATATGAAATGCTGTCATAGAGTTCCCAGTTATTTACTTTTTTCCCCTTTAAATCCTCATACCCAAACGATTGGGCTCATAATAACTTTCATCTTTGGGAAATCAGCCCTGTGCACTGGTGTATCTGTGTGGTTTGGATGTTCCATTTGCATGTAGCAAGTGTAATCAAGTCTATGCCACTTGCATCCAAACAACCCTCTCACTTTTAATTCCATGACTAAATTCTCTTTATCTGTCAAGATGATGAGGTCTAGCACCATTTTCCCCCCTGTTGGATAAAACACTTTTAAAAGTGGAAAACTGTCATCTTCATTTTTTGAAAAAAAAATAAAAAAAATTTCCATCATATATCAGTTCTAACAGCATGAGATCTCCTTTATAGGCCATCCAGATGAAAGTCTCTTCCTTCCTACCTATAATAGAGAGGCGTGTAAAGAGCCAGACAAGAAATCAAGTCACTCTCTGGTCTGCAATGGGTAGCAGAAAGGACCTGAGTTGGTTCTTATTTGTGAGAGCCTTAGTTTAGATCCCTTGCTTTGAGTTCTCAGAGATTCACAAACATGCAATGTCATTTTTTTTGCATAATAAGATAGTCCTCCTACCTTTATTTGCCCAGTTTTACTTCCTAAACAGATTGTAACCACTGTTTTTAACATTCCAGTCATGCAAATCTTCCCATCAGGTTTCAGTAGCACCAAAGTAGGTCGAATTTATGCTCATATGTGAGCAACTCCTATTCCTCCTTTACTACCCAGAATCTTCACATTGGTGTAGAGGCAATTAAAGATTTTCTATTCCTTCAACTCTCTTGGTACCTCAATTAATCGGGTTCTCAACATCTTGATTTTGTGCTAAATTAGTGCTCCCTGTCCCTTCTGTTCACCCTCCCCTTTGCTATTGTCGTGCTGCTCTCCTGCTCTGCATGGCTCCTCCTCTCCCACTGCCCTCTCCTCCTCTGGAATGGATTTTCTCCCAACAGCACAGCCTCGTGCTCGCAGAGGATGACCAATCCTCCACAAAAATAACAAAATTTTACGCAATTCCACTGTAATTTCACTTCTAGAACTTTCTGCCTCCTGTCTTGCATTGAAGAGGAGCTGCCTGAGAAGGTTACCCGGGCTCACCTGTTCTTCAGCTGCCTCTGCTGACCCAAGAGTGTGTCCAGACTTGCCTGTGACCAGTGAGGTTCTATATAAAGCTGAGTTACTCACTCTAAGACATTGCACTCACCAAAACCCTGCCTAATGGGTTCAGCAATCCCAGGAAGTCTTGCTGGATTTTGTTTCAGCAATGGCCAAATCAGCACATCAGTGCTTGGATGGTCTTCCTTTCAGGCATATGGTGGGATTTGTTGGGGTGTCCTGTGCAGGGCCAGGAGTTGGACTCAATGACCCTTGTGAGTTCCTTCCAACTCAGGACACTCTGTGGTTCTATGATTTCTTGAGAGATTTCCCCCTCTGCTTTCTTTCTTCTTTTTTTTTTTTAAATAGATCTACACAATTTTCTTTTAATCTATGCTCTGAGTACATTCTCAGTCCCATGTAGATCTCTATTCCATTCTACTAATTGGATCATCAGAGATAATTTCCTACATAACAGCCTAAGAGACTCAAAACAACTGAACATTTCCAGTTAAGTGAAAATTATTCTGTTTTCCTTCTGTTTGGAGCTCTCATTCCCATGACACAAGTTATGGGGTAGGTCACCACATCCTTTTGGTGCTGGTGCTGAGTGTCCAATAGGGCAATAATGGTCTCAGATCCTCTGCAAAGCTCAAGGGAGTTTGGGCAATCCTAATATCATGGAATCAGAGAATAGTTTGGGTTGGAAGGGACCTGAAAAATAATCTTGTTCCACTCCGTGACGTGGGCAGGGACACCTCCTACAAGCCCAGGTTACTCCAAGCCCCATCCAACCTGGCCTTGAACACTTCCAGGGATGGAGCAGCCGCAGCTTCTCCGGGCAACCTGTGCCAGGGCCTCACCACCTCACAGGGGAGAATTTCTTCCTAATCTCAAATCTAAACTCTCTTTCAGTTTGAAGCCATTTCCCCTTGTCCTGGCACTACATGTTCTTCAGAATAGTCCCTCTCCATCTTTTTTGTAGGCTGCAATTAGTTCACCCTGGAGCCTTCTCTTCTCTCAGCCTTTCCTCATAGGAGAGGTGCTTTATCCCTCTGATCATCTTGGTGCCTCCTCTGGACTTGCTCCAACAGCTCCATGTCCTTCCTGTGCTGGGAACCCCAGAGCTGGGGCATTACTGCAGGTGGGGTCTCACCAGAATATGATTCCCATCAGTATCCATTAGAGGAGCACCCGCCTTTCCACAGCACCCCAAGGACAGTATCCAGTCTGCAGAGACAGGAAACCATTCCTGACTTTGACAGGCCCTGGGTCATTGTGTTCTTGAGACATCCATCTAACCACCACCAAAATTCAGAGTGGTCCCTGGTCACTCTGTCCCTTTGGAATATGAGCACATTCATCCCCCCAGGTGTGAGGCATCAACACTGAGTCCCAGCAAAAGGCAAGATCCAGTCCATGGTGAGGTGCTGACTCACCCAAGGGCTGCCAGTGGCAGAGGCTTTCCTCAAAAAACTTAGCACTTTTAAAAGCAGATGAATAATGAACTCGAAGCCACATTTCTGCAGCTCAATGGTGACATCCAGTGACTGGCTCCCTTATTCCCAGGTGTGCATTCTGCAGGGCCGGCCTGTCCCTGCTCCTTGGCTATAGGAACAGCTCACCTGTCTCTTGCAATCACATCATGTTCATGCTGGAAAACACTTTAAACCAAAATCCCTGTTCAGATTTGCATAATCACTTAATTGCAGTGCCTCCCGTCTCTTTTGTTCCCATTGAGCAGCTAGGAATGTGTCCGTACTCTCCGCTCGCAGTCCTAATCTACCTGGAAAAGGGTTTAGCTCAGCTGATGAAGCAATTCCAGCCTTTTAGCCTGAATTTCACGAACAGCAGCTGAAAGGTAACTTCCCTGTGAACTGAAATGATCTGAAATATTTTATAAGCCAAGTCTGGAAGTTATTCTTCTGCAGTCACAGCTGAGGATGCAGGATCTGGTGGTGCCTTCCTGAGCTGTTTGGGGCAGAGACACAGCGGGTAAAGGCAGAGGAAAGGGGTGACACGTTTGATAGGAGCAGAAAAAACAGACACAAGGGGAAAATGGACAGAAAATCATAGGGAATAAGAAAGAAAAAAATAGAAAAAAAAAAAAAGAAAAAAGGGAAATAAAAACTTATGGTGGGAAAGTTAGGAAAAAAAAGGGTGAAGCAGAGATGAGGAGCTGTCCCAGTCTGAGTGAGAAATCATGGCATTAAGGGAGCTCAGTACAGTGGGAATGGCATGTTCTGAATATACTGTCAGTGCAGCAGCATCCTGCTTTCCACAGTGATAAATGTCACATGTCTTTGCTGACACTTGATAAAGGTTCTGTCTATCAGCAGTGCCAGCCAGCAGGGCCAGCTGGCTCCAGCTTAACCTTCAGCACTGCTCCTTCAAAGAGAAATCCCAGAATTTTCCTCTGTTTCACTACTCCCTCTTCCCAGCCCATTCACCCTGCTCACCTCAGTGCTTTCTGGCACTCAGCTTAAAAAAAGACCACAAGCAGCAGAAATAAAACTGTCTGACTTACATAGCCAGCCAAGGAGAGACAGTCTGGGGCTGGACTCATCCAAGCACGGCTCTCAAGTAGGATAGAAAACATGGAAAAAGTCAGGGAAATGTTAAAATAAGAGAGAAAAAAAGTAGGATAATCTCACCTTTTAAACTAGGCTTTCAGCTAATGAGTCACTGAGCCAGTTTCTCAGCCACTGTTAAGTGTGCTGATTTACACCAAAAGGATTTGGCCCTTGTCGTGGTTTAACCGCAGATGGCAACTAAGTACCATGGAGCTGCTCACTCCATCCCCTCCTAATCCAGTGGGATGGGGAAGGGAGCTGGAAAAAAGTAAAAACCTTGTGGGTTAAGATAAGAAGAGTTTAATAATTGAAACAAAGTGAAAGATTATACTACTACTAATAAAAATAAATGAAAAAGAGAAAGAGAGGAATAAACCCCAAGAAACACAAGTGATCCTCCCAACTGCTCACCATCTGACTGATGCCCAGACCATCCCTGAGTGTTCAGCCCCTTCCAGCCAGCTCCCCCAGTTTATACACTGGGCATGATGTTCTGTGCTATGGAATATCCCTCTGGATACTTTGGGTCACCTGTCCCAGCTGTGCTCCCTCCCTTCTCCTTTTGCACCTCCTTGCTGGCAGAGCACGACACACTGAAAAAACCCTTGATTTAGGGAATCAAAAACCACTCAAATGTCAATTTGTTATCATTATTCTTCTCATATTAAATCCCAAACACAGCACTGTATCAGCTGCTAAGAAGAAAATTAACTATATCCCAGTCAAAACTGGGACAGCCCCATGTCACGTGTACTCACAAGGGGAGAGGTACATGGTGACAAAGGCACTGAACGACCAGATCAATTAAACTGCCATTATATACTTAAATATACTTTGGATTTGCTCTGAGAGCATTGGGAAGTAACTAGAGATATAATACTTCCCCTGGGAAGGCAAAAACATCCTTTAAAAATGCAAACATTCTAAGGCTTGTAGCCATAATTGGAAAGTGCAGCCTGGCCACTTTATTAGCTTCATTTTAGAGGTTAAACCAAAAAAGGAAGGTTATTGTCTAAGGTAAAAAAAAAAAATCAGCAAAAAGCCCAAGTGCAAAAGTAGTAAAGCAGCTGGTCAGCCTGGAATCAAAAGAGGCAAAACCATCTCAGCTGCACAACAAAATGAACCAACACAAACCACCTGAATTGCAGCTATTCAGGAAGTGAATTATTCAGAGAGGATAAGAATAAATCACACATTAGCACATCAGGTTAATATGGCAGCAAATAACAGGAGAACAGGGTTATTTAGGATATATATAAATTCTTGTCAAGAGAGGTCATTTTTTTTCCTCCCTCTGGGCTCAATGAGACAAACATTGAGTCAGTTCTGAGTATCTCAGCATCAACAATGTATTGACATCTTGGAGGGAACTCAAAGAACATCTTCAGAGATGATTTAGGGACTGGAGGGATTGATTTACAAGGAAAGATTTTACTCTCTAAGTGCAATAGATTCATCTCTACTATGATTCCATTGATGTCCAAGAGCCAAATTTTGCCCTCAATTACAACAGCGTAGATGTGGCAAAACTTCACTGGAGTAAAAATGTAAGGTCATCATTAAGGAAAAAAAAATGGGAAAAGAATATTATTAAACCCTGTGGAGAAACAGTAGAACTCCAGTTGCTTGTGACATTTAAAATTAACCAAGATAATAGTATTGAATAATACTATACAGAGACCTGCAGTGACAAGGGAAATAAAAATACATAAGTGCTATTTCCCCATATTTTTATTATGATGATGATTACTGTTTTATGAAAGGAGGAATCCACATCTGAAATTAACTGCCTATTGGCCCTTTTAAACATAATATGTTTTAATATAGACAAAAAACATCAGGGGAAAATCCATCTTTGGCAGAGCCAAAGAAAATAAAGAGGTTTTTTTAAGAGTATGTGAGGGATAAAGCTAAAAGACCTAACAATAGTATCAGCCTATTACAACATACTCTGGTTGGTGATGGTAAAGCAGAGATGACAAACTGTTCGTAACGATGGAAAAAAGGCAATTCTATCCAACATCAGTTTGTGTGCTGAGGTGTAAAGAGGTGGCTCTGAGGAAAGGTTTTAAAGGATGCCTGAAGTAACTCTCAGGTTGATCTGAAATGTGAAGTACAAAGATCCCAGAATCACAGGATCATGTCAGTTGGAAAAGACCTCCAAGTCCGTCCAGTCCAACCTGTGCCCGATCCCCACCTTGTCACCCAGCCCAGGGCATTGACTGCCAGGTCCAGTCGTTCCTTGTACACCTCCAGGGATGGGGACAACTTCCAGTGCCTGACAACCCCTTCCATGAAGGAATTCCTCCTGATGTCCAACCCGACTCTCCCCTGGCACAGCTCGAGGCTGTTTCCTCTCCTCCTTTCCCTTGTTCCCTGGGAGCAGAGCCTGACCCCCACCCTTGGCTCCCCTCTCCTGTCAGGGAGCTGCAGAGAGCAAGAAGGTCCCCCCTGAGCCTCCTTGTCTCCAGGCTCAGCCCCCTCAGCTCCCTCAGCAGCTCCTCGTATGATTTACAAGATGATATAATCCCCACTCCTGGAATCCCAGAATTTACCAACAGGTTGAATGCTGTAGGAGGGAAGAGCTGCTACCTCTTCACTTTTAACTCTGAGACAAAAAGAGCATCTGCAGCAGAAACAAAAGCTGGTGATCTTGGGGAAGGAAGAGGACCTGAACAGGTTTCAGAGGTTTTTTTTTTTTTGTGTGTCTAGGTTTAGAAATAAATCAAGGCAGCTGATGTGCCCAGAGTGTGTGGAGGAAGGGAGGCACAAGAAGAGTCATGTCCATCCCAACAGAGTTCTGGAAGAAAAGAGGCACCAAAATTCAAATAAAAAGCTGCTCTAAAGCAGCTCTGTGTATAAGAATCACATCTGACTGCAGGGGTGGGACCTCTTCCAGGCAGAAGAATCCAGAAGTGCTAAATGCAAAGTCCTGTAGATACATGAGCTGTTGTTCTTCCATATCCCATCCAATTTTCCAGGAATGTAAAATAAATGTATGAAGGATTACAGGGACCCCCTGCCCTGATTGGGGGTTGATAAGCAGAGTCGATAAAGAGAAGGTTTGAAAAATACATAATAACTGAAGAAGAAAATCCTTTAGGGATGAAAAAGGAGGGAAAGGTTGAGAAGACAAGGCTTACAAGGCATGGAAATCTCAACAGAGCAAGAATAAATCAGCTGCAAGACTTGCATAAACAGCCAGCCAAGAAGCTGATTTTACTGTGACCCAACCTTTGAACTGGAAACTGCTGATGGCCAGAAAGGTGAGGAGGTCGTTTAAGTTCACCAACAGCTGAATAACAACTATTATAGACCACTCTAGATCCTTTAAACCAAAATCAGGATCCAGTTTGGAAGATATCTAACCCACAAATGCTAATAAAAGTCATAAATAATATAAGGGCTGCAGGTAACAGGATGCTCTGATAACAGCGTGGTACTAAAAATAAAAACCACTATATGGGATTGCTGGTTACTCTGGATTGCTAATTTTTCCTGACATGAATGCAGTGAAAATAATGGAAGAGCTAATAGAGGAACCAATTAATAAAGAATTAAGGGATAGGAAAAGAATTAATGACTGTCAACATGATTTTATGGAAAATAGGTTTTATCAAATAAGCTTGATTTAATTATTTGGGGAGATTCCAAGTTGGACTGATAATCACATTGATGGGCTTGGCTTCAGCAAAGCCCATGACTCAGTATCATAAAATGTTTTGATTTTAAAAGTTAGAGCTACACTAACAGAAAATAGACTAAACACATTAAAAACTGACTAAACTTGGTGAGTTCAGCAAGACCTAATTAATGCAGCTTTATCATAAGCATTTTGTCCTTGGGAAATTCTGATGTGTAAACATGTTTATAGTTGGAACCAGGCAAAACTTTTAGCAAAGCACCCCAAATGAATACACAATATATATTCACTCTTGCCAAAACATGTCAATGCAACAAAGTTTGATGAAGTGGTACATGAAGGCACTTTTAGGTACTTCCAGACTGTGCTCAGATTTGTCTGACAGGTCCATTCAATAAAATATCAAGCCCTGGTGGGGGTTGTGCACTGGAGTATATGATGCTATTCTGGTGTTCATGGGCACAGCAGACCTTGGATGACCTGTGAGAAAATATGAAAGAGTCTGGAACATCATCCAGATGTTCCAGATCCCCTTTTCTTCTTTTTCAGGGATCCCACTGCAGTGTCCCATGCACTGCTGGAGGCAGCTGCCTGAATCCTAAATTGTCTGATGCCTGCTCTTATTTTTCCAGTGCCACCTTCTTCTGCTTGCCCTTAGTCCTACTGCCCTGGTTAAACCCCTGTTGCCTGCAGACAGCCAGGTCTTTGCAGCCAGCAAATGTGTTTAACTCATAATCTTATAGCTTTGGTATAAGCCATTAAACTGGAAGCTTTCTTCTTATGTTCTTCAGCTGCACAGATAGTTTCTAATCACATCCCAAATAACTCTCCCCACTCAAACACTGGAAACAGGCCACTATTTTCCAGAACTCACACAATCAGAGACCTGTTTTTTACCCCTCCCTTTTGCCATCCTGGTAGATCTCTGTCAGATTCTGTAATAAACAAAAATCTCAAAGAAAAACAAGCACTGGCATTTCTCCCCCTGCTCCCTGCTTCTCCACCCACAAATAAGTGGAATGCTTTTAGTGCACTTAGTGTTCTCAGATTATGTTAAAATATACCAAACATACACTGTTCTAGTCTTTCATGAAAACTTTAAATTGCTATTTCTGGGCTCAATTCAGCCCTTGCCTCATTCTGTGATAAAAGGACTTAAAAGCACTGTTCTAGAATAGAATAGGCTTTGGGCTTTTTATAGTGCCTTTCACATTCCCAGTATCCCAAAGGACTTTACAAAGCACTGATGTAGAGACTGGAAGTACAGTAAGCGTAGGCATGTGCAGCATCCATTATGTGCTCAGGGGTGGCTCCTGCACCCAGCCCCCAGCCTTATGTAACAGGGATGTGTTTGAAAAGGGAATGGAGCATCACCTGGACACCAGCATCCCCTTAATGGGTCACAGGGGTGGCTGGGAGTCCGAAAGAGCAGGTGGAGTGAAGCAGGAGAGATAGGAAAGTGTGGCTGGGGGTTGCAGGTGCTGTGCTTGGTGCTGAGCAGTGGCACTGATGTGCCTGGGGGGGGCTGCACCTCCCCACTGCTTGTGGGGAAAGGTGGAAAGGGTGGTTTTCTGGGGTGGGGGAGGCAGGTGGCACCTGGGAGTGTGAACTTGCTCACCAGATGAAGAGTGAGCAGCCAAAGTGTGTGCAGGACAGAGTGGGGAGGGGGCTGAACAGCTTGTCTGTGCCAGGGCTGGGAGAGGCCATCAGCGGATGGAAATACTGCGTGTGCTGTGAGATGGAAGTACTACACGTGCTGTGTGGCTGTGGAAGGAGTCAGGGTGTAAAACCAGCAGGAGGGAGGTGAGACACATTCACAGCTGAATTGTGTGCAAGTTAGTTGTGTGTTTGGGCAAGAGATGGGGTGAGAAATTGCTCACACTGCGTGCAAGGTGAAGGCCTGTTGTGCACAAATACTCATGGCCACGAGGTACAGGGAGACAATTTCATGCAGATAAACTCAGACAAACTAATGGACAATCAAACCAATAGCCAAAACTAATAAACAGGTGTAAGCACGATGACACCCCAATGACATGTAAGAGGTTTCAGGTTTGTTGTACAAATTGGGGGTGTTTTTACCACATGCACAAAAAGGATGTCCTAAAGCTGCACCCACCCACACAGGGGAAGCCTCTTGGGGCACCCAGAAGGTGATGTTGCTTCACCAAGAGATTCAAAGGGTCACTGAGGGATTCCCAGTACAAAACCAGTCCAGGCCAGGGCTCCTGGCCATCCATGCTCGCAGCCCAGAAAATATGGGGATATATAAGCCAAGTGGAACAGCTTCCAGAGAGCACATGGTGTGGAATGGAATAGGTCTCTTTGGAACTGGCTGTGGGATTTCTTGATGTTTGCATCAGATTGATTCAGAAAGAACACATATCATTTTTACTTCCACTCAGTCCTAAGTTCCTTTTAAAGTCTGGCTTTTTAGGGACTTGGCATTAAAAATAAATGAGAATTTCCTGCTAAAGACTCATTTTCTCAATCATAAGGCTTTCGTTTAAATGTAGAATGTTTTCAAAGATGTAAACATTTAATGGACTTTGCTTACTCCAGACCTTAGTTTTTTCACTAGAAAAGGAATTTAAATCAAATTGGGAAAAAACAAAACAGACCCCAAACCACTCTGTAACCTCTCCTTAAACAGAAACAAAAGAATAAATTTAGAACACTCCCTCTTCTATCTCTTTTCTGAAGAGCTATGGTCCAAGGCATGGTTGGAGGTGATGAGGACTGAGAAGTCTTGAGTCAGGGGCAATAAATGATGACTCACTGCAGTGACATGGAGGATTGTGCATAAGTCTGGAGAAACTGGTCCAGGAGGTAGAGAGACCATTATGGCTTTTCATGAGGGGATAAAACCTTTGCTTCTGATGGAAGGTTAGGGAAGCTCTTATATTTTAGCTCCCTATAACTGAAAGAGCCAGTAAAACTTTCCCACATGGATACAGAGACATGGGTATCAGCAATCCCTGTTACACAAATGCTTTAGGAAATACTATACAATTCCATGATACATCCTGGAGTCGCTCCCTCCCTAACTCCCCGACCCTTGTTTCTGAGCAGAACTCTGTGCTAGCAATTTGGGTTTGTGAGGCCTGTAAAACCATCCAGGTGTTCAGTTTGCAGCCCCTCCACAGGGCTACACGTGGCATTCGTTTTATTCCTGGTTATCCCATGAATTGTAGAGAACTGTTTGCTGCAGGCCAGAGAGGACAAGTGACTGGAATGCTGCTGGAGCCCTGGACCATGATGCTTCCCATGGCTGCTTGGGAGAGGAGCAACTCTCAGTCCCTTGTGAGACAGAGGACAGACAGGGAGGATGGCACAGGTCACCGAGGGCACCTTGTGTCAGGCATCCTTGCAAAGCCAGGATATAACAACACTTAATTTAAGGAGATCTCAGCCAGTCAATCCAGTGACACTTTCACCCTTAACCAGTAGGAAGACTTCATCAGACCATCCTACTGCTCTGGGATACCAACATCATAAAACCAT
This sequence comes from Myiotriccus ornatus, assembly GCA_036023395.1. NCBI lineage: Eukaryota > Metazoa > Chordata > Aves > Passeriformes > Tyrannidae > Myiotriccus > Myiotriccus ornatus. The sequence continues at coordinate 7,280,481 of JAYRBT010000038.1, forward strand.
AGAATGATTTGGATTGGAAGGAACCTTAAAGTTCATCTCATTCCACCCCTGCCACGTGCAGGGACACCTTCCACTGTTCCAGGTTGCTCCAAGCCCCATCCAACCTGGCCAGGGATGGGGCAGCCACAGCTTCTCTGGGCAACCTGTGCCAGGGCCTCCCCACCCTCACAGGGAAGAATTTCTTCTTCAAATCTAATCCAAACCTCCTATCTGTCGGTTTGAACCTGTAGTGAAGTGAGCCTTGCCCAGCCTGCCCTTCCCAGCACTGTTTTCCTTCCCTCTCAGCTGTACATCCCAGCCTTTGCTCCAGCCACCAGCTACGGAGCAGGTGGGCTGCTCGTGCTTTGCATGGGCCTGGCATGGGTGACAGCAAAGGAAACTGCTAAGCAAGAGAAAAAGATTAAACAGTAAGAAAACAGCAACATTCCTATCTAAAAGAACTGGTGGACAGAAAGTAGATAAGCCATAAAAGCGCAGAAATGTCTCCAGACTAAAGTAAATAGTAAGCTCTAAAAATCTACCTCTAAGAGATTATGTAGGTGGAACTTTACAAAAGAAATCTCTGGGGTTTACCCCAGTGTGAGCCATTGCTTTAAATCATTTGCCAGGCACTTGTGAGTTTAATATCAGCTTTTGATACAGTATTTTTCTGAAGTGATTTTGAAGATTATATAGAGGGAAAAGGTAAAAATAAACCTGAATGGGAGGGTTTTGTTGCAAAACCAGTTTTAAAGCCTGACAGGAAAGTCATGAATGCCTTGTTTAAGAATGAAGCCCTGGCAGGATAGGATATCGTTTCTTAGCTTGCAAAGTTTCCAGTGAACTGTCTAAAATACCAATGTGCTGCTCTCGAGACAGGCAGATGGAACGGAGCTGATAAGCCATAGACAAAGGAAATACCTTTAAATAACCTTTCAAAGAGACATCATTTAATGAACAAAGCACAGAGATGGGCTTGGATGAAAGTACTGAACAAAATACCTGTTGGAAAATGCAAAGGGGCTGTTTCATGAGCAGTTTGGAGATGTAGGTATTTGTTCAAATTTCCTTAAAAATTATACATGGCAGATTGGACAGGGTATGGAAAGGCATGAAAAAAGCATGATGAAATTAAGTTCCAAGAGTGTCAGCACCTGATGGAGATCTAATAACCCGGCTTTTCTGGGTGAGTGGTTAGAAAGGAGCTCATCTTTTCTTCACTTCTGGAAGCAAAAAGAACACTTTATACCTGACAGTTGTCTCCCCATATCTTTAATGAGCCACTCTCCCCACCAAAAAAAAAAAAAAAAAAAAGTTAACAAAACCTCCCAAACAGATCCTTGAAAATTTATGGACCTTCTTTAAACAGGGATCTCACTATGGAGCTACTTTTTTTTTTTTTTGAATGATTGAAATCAGTTCCCTCTCATATTTATGTAAACCCAAGCCCTGTAGATTATTTGTGCAGCAAGAGGGAACTCATACAACTCCATTCAGATTATCTTAATGCCACTGATTTATGCTGGTTAAGAATCTCAGCTTATTTCTGACTGTCCAAAGTTTACAGATTTTCACTACATGCCTTAGATTTTTTTTCCCACAGTCACAACAGCTCTAAGATGGAACTTAAGCAGACTCAGGCTGAGATCTGGGTAAACTATAAAATTTGTGGGATTTGCAAAGCACATAAGAGCCCATTTCTCCCTCAGGTGATGCCTTTGAAACGGGCTGCCGTCTCAGGAAAGAGACATTTTTCTTGGAAATACTCTAGTTTGAGTGCTCAAAAGAAGAAATAGGCTTAAATCTGAAGTAAACTGTGGTGGAAGAGGCTACAGCAGCACCTGTAACGTTCACACAGGCAGGATCTCCATCCCCAGGACCGGGCGCGTTTCCCTCCTGTGCCCTCCCTGCCCCTTCTGTGCTCCACCAGCTGCCCCTCAAAAATCAAGTAATAAAAATTCAAATGAGTTTTCAGAAAAATACACCTGCGGAGAGGAGACATCTCCTGTCACTTTAATAACACACCAGGTTAATAATATTAAATCACCGGAGGCCAAGGAAATGTCACTGGAAATATTTAAGGCTCCTCACTCAGGAGTGATGAGACTTTAAAGCAGCTGGGAGAGAAGCAGGATGGGGTAGCAGGGACTGCTCAGGCCAATCCTGGCCCACAGGGAAGAGCAGTTTTGCAGGGTTTGGCTTCTCATTTAAGGACTATATAATATATTAAGAAAATAAGAACTTATGTAGTCCTGGAGGTGAAATATGTGCTGGTGAAAAGGGGGCAGGACAGCTCTGCAGGCAGCAGCCCCCAATTTATCCACCAAGCCAGTAGAAAATAGACAAGACTGGGGCCAATTTCCACCCTTTTGCTCTGCCTCATTCAGTGTCAGAAGTGAGAATTTTACTGACAGGAACATCATTATGCCCATTTGAACTGGCCATACTTTTCCTTGGGGTTTGACCATACCTTGATCCACCTGGGTATTATTGAGCCTTCTTTATTCTATTCAGCCTTAAAGCAAATCTACTAGTCAAAACCACACAAACCTCTCCTAAAGACAAACGGACAGCACAAATTTAAGGCTGGCTGGGGTTGCAGGAATGATACAAAGCTTCTTGGGATTTGTGTCACTTAAAAACAAAATACCATTTCAGGTTTTTTTATTGATTCACAGACGTAACTGAACTGTGTCAAAGTGGCCAGATCCTCAGCTCAGAAAAGAAAAAAAAAAAAAGAAAATCTTCCCTGGAGTTGTTCTGATTTATACCAGCTAAAGGTAAAATCCTCTTCAACTGGAGGATAATCCACATGTGTTTGGTTCTTGAGTTTGCTGGACATACGATGTAGGAAGAAGAGGGAGTGAAGCAAGTCTGACTTGAAGGACCCTTATAGCTTCTGCTGCTCACAGCTCTGCTTCCCTTTCCAGCTGAAGGAAGCCTCGAGCACAAGTATTGCTTGTTCAGACTCCAAGTTGTCAGGCAAAACCTTATCCTTAAAATGCCTCTCGATCTCAGTGTGTTCTGACTGTAAATACGACTTTTCCCTGGCTCAGTGACAAACCCCCATGTATGGATTGAAGAGGTTGTCCCCAAAACCTTAAAAATGAGGACAAAGAGGAAGTAGATTGTGACAAATGGGAGATTTCAAAGCCTGAAATAAAGAGCTGCCAGTCCACGTTTATCCTTCCTTGGTTGGCATCATGCAGGGTTGTGCTGGACACCTCCTGACCTTGGCAGAAAGCTACACTAGAAGGAAAACTGGCAAATATATCTCCAGCCTCAAAATCCACCACTTGTTTGGAGCTGGTGGCACAGCTCTGATCACCAGGTCTGATTTCTGCACCAGACCAAATGATTAGAAACTAAATCAAAAGAAATAGTGACCACATGGACACCTTTGTTCTTTGGGAAAAGTCAATACAGTGTCTGTAGAAGGAAATAATCTCTCATAAATCATTCTGGCGCCTAAGTAATTAAGAAATATATCAATAACGATGATTTAGTCAATGTAGTACTCAGGATTTAAAAAAAACAAAACAAACCTCTCATGGTAACACCCCAAAGCTCTTAAAGCAGCTCTAATCTAATGGGATGAAAGGAGAACTTTTCTTGTTAAGTGCTTGAAAGGACAGGAACAAACTTATTCAACATATTCATAAATGAGCTGGAAAAGAGGATTCATAACAAGAAGACGAATTTAGTGAAAGACATAAAATACCTGAGCATAGTCAAATTTGAACCTGACTATAACGAATGGCAGAGATAACGATTCAGTGATGAAGTGACTGATGAAATTCATGCTGATAAGTGCTAAGTAATGTAACATGGTGAAAATAAAACTAACTCTGTATTTCCAGTCAGGAATGAGAACTTGAAGTCATTGTGATCACAGAATCACAGAACCTTTTTCTAATATCCAACCTAAACCTCCCCTGACACAACTTCAGGCCATTCCCTGGGGTCCTGTCAGTGATCACCACAAAGAAGAGATTAGTCCTATAAAAATGCTAGTTTAGTGCTCAGAAATGCTCAAAAAGGCAAGTAAAATGCAGGAACCGCTGGAATATCAGAGAAAAAGACACGAAGCACAGTGATTCCATGTCCCTCTCTCTGTCACATGGCACAGCACACGCAGTACCAGGCAAGCAGGAGAGAGAGAGACCACAATGCACTTAGCTCTGCACCATGCTCTGCTTCCCGGGAAATACTGCACCTTGCCGTGATCCCAGCAATAAATCAACATTTGGTTATGCAACCTAAACATTTAAACCAGGTTTTTGTACCAGCTTCTCCTTTCCCTGTGCTGTTTTCTGTCACAGCAGCAACCCTTTGGAGTGGAAAGCATAAAAGCCACTCCAGTGGTTGCTGAGCCACCAGGTGCCACCAGCACCAGTGTCACTGCTCATCATAATGGGCCAGATTCTCTACAGGCAAAATCAGTCTCATTCCCTCTGGACCGGTAGTGATGGAACAGTTTACACCAGATCAGGAGGTCATTAAATAACAGTGATGCTGGAGATTCCTTGAAATGAGAAGTTTTCCATTGCAACAGGAGATGGAAAAACAGGATCGGGTGGGTTTCATATTCTTTCAAACAGGACAAAAAAGGTTTTGTTCAGTGCAATATAGACAGTTCTTTCAGTGCAAGAAAAAAACCCCTGTACTTTCTTTTGTTTATTTGATATTTCTCCTCCCTACACAGCCCCAGAAGAGAAAATAAGCTGACAAATTCTATAATAGCACTAACACATGTATCAACAATACTGACATGTTTTCAGTTGATTTTTCAGTTCATTCTATTTTCCATCTCACAATGAAGTTCAGTTCAATTGAAAGATTCAATAGTAATTGGAAATAAGCTCTGGAAATTGCATAATCTAGTTCTCAAAGACCCAGAAATTAACAAACAAACAAACAGAACACACACAAACCTAAAGTAACCACATTCTTTAAAGATGTAATAAGTCAATTAAATTCATGCACAGTGTGATTCTTGGCTGATGGGAGAATACAAAGAGAGAGGTCAGATCCTGTTTTCAAAAAGGAGCCTCATGAAAAGGGAAGCAAATGGAAATGTCATTATTGAGCATTATGATGAGAGATGAAAGGAGTCTCATCCAAAAAAAAAGCTCCAAGGGGGTGAAATGTAAATTGTTCAGACAGGAAGCAAATGAAAGGGGATGTGATAAGGTCAGTGATGAGAAAACATGGGGAAGAGCTGCAACTCAGGTTCAGATGATAACAGTAATAAATACTAAAGGGCCTGAGTCCAAAGCAGGTAGAAATCAGCAGTTTCATCCTCTTCAGTGGGGCTGCACACCCGCTGAGTTCTGCCTCACAGTAACACCCAGTGTTTAGGCAGCTCTTTCATCTACTGAAATTGTGCACAAACTATTATTTTCACCCACGTACGGAGAAAGGGGGGGGGGGGGTACAAAGGCCTTGGGGATTTTCATTTGTTCTCCTAATTGCAGGCGTGCATTTTGCTTGTTACAGGATCTGAGGGTAGTGCTGAAAGCCAGAGCCAAACCATCTGCAAACAAAACTTAGCACCTGGAACTTCTGAAGTTGAGATTTACCCCAACACAGATGTTTCCCAAATACCTATGGCAGTCAGAGGAGTCCATACAGCACAACTCAGGGCTACATAACACCACTTAAGATCCCTTGTTGGAATTATACATGGATTAAAAATGGATTTAGAAAAGTACAGTCATCCATTGGGACTGCCTAACTGGTTTCAAGGACAGACACTGAAAAGACATTCTTCCATAATAAAACACCCATGTTTGGAAACGTTTATGCCTAAGAAAGGGTTAGATTAGATCAAAACAGTGAATTTTAAGTCATCATTACCTAAATCTAAGTTGACACACGTACCTGTGGTACCTGCAGGAATTCTATACACGGGTAATGTTGGAAGGGAACCCCTTGCCCATATTTCATACCTGCTCTGGTACAGGGTTCCTGGGGGCAGCTTCATGTGAAATGAAAGCCCTGCAGAGGTATCATTTTCCTAGACAGGTTAATCATTCCACGAAGGCCCTTCCTCGCTCCCTGCTGTGCACGGGGGTGCCTGTTGTTAAACTGCCGAGTGATTCCACCCCAAACTGGTTGCCACTCACTTGTGAGGAGTTAATCCCCGTGCTTGGCACATGCAGGTTTGTTTAGTATGTGAAGCTCCCCGAGATCCACTGGGATGGAAGGCTCTCAGTGGACGCTCATCATCATCAAATGCAGGATGATGGTTAATTAGCTCGATGTCTCCCGGTGCCCCTGGGAATGGCCATTCAAGCCTGACAGAGATAACTGGGCTGAGCAGCGAGTAATCCTGAGAAATGTAACTCCAGGAAAGGACAGTGGAAATTAGAGAGGAAGGAGCTGTATCTCTCCATGTGAGATTATGAATGCTGATCCCACTTCCATCACTGTGTAAGTTAAAACTGACACCCCGGCTGGGCTGAAGAGATATTTGGTGCTCACATCCTCACCAGCTATGCTCATTAACCCTTGATATCCATTAGCTAACCCTGTTGGAACAACAGACAGCAAGAAGTGCTTCTGTCCACTATGTTCCAATAGATATATAAGAAATAAAACATTTTGAAAAATCTGGTTTCAAATAAAACTTAGCTATAAATGCTCAGCATCTGCACAGGAAGGACATCTACCTGTTGGGGCAAGACCAGAGGAGGCCACCAAGTTCATCAGAGGGATGAAGCACCTCTCCTAGGAGTAAAGGCTGGGAGAATTGGGATTTCTCATCCTGGAGAAGAAAAGGCTTAGGGGTGACCTAATTGTGGCCTTCCAGTACATGAAGGGAACGTAAAGAAAGATGGAGAGACTATTTACAAGGCCCTGGATTGGCAGGACAAGGGTGAATGGCTTCAAACTGACAGAGAGGAGGTTTAGACTGAATATTTGGAAGAAATTCTTTACAGTGAGAGTGGTAAGGCTCTGGCATAGGTTATTCTATGGATGCCCCATCCCTGGAAATGTCCAAGGCCAGGTTGGACGGGGCTTGGAGCAACCTGGGATAGTGGAAGGTGTCCTTGCCCATGGAAGGGGGGTGAAATGAGATGATCTTTAAGGTCCCTTCCAACCCAAACCATTCCATGACTTCCTTAGAAGTCTCAGAGAATGCAAATACCTCACTGCAGGCACCCACAATCAAAAATCCTGTCCCAAAATTACGGCAAACCCAGAAGCAACAGCCTTTTAGTTTTGTTCCTAATGCAAGTACAGACACCCTATAGGCATTTGTTTACCACTGATGACGAAAATCCACAAAAAACTCCTTAAAAAGTGACGTGTGTATCCAAGTCCAGCCATGCATAAAGATGCTTTCCAGATCTGGGCCATGGTTTGTGAAACCTGCTGAGCAGAAAGGTGTTCTGAAAGATATTATTATTAGGAATTTTATAAAACTTTGAAGGTTATTATTGCTCCAGATTAGGCTGAAATGTTTAATTATGAACAGAGAGAAGGTTTTTGGCCTTTTCAAAGCATAGGAGCCTTTATTGATTTTATTAGTCAAAGAAGGTGATAATTTTTACATTAATAACCAGAGAGCAATTTCCCTGTTAAACAGTGATTATAAAATACTAACGGAAATACCACTGGAAAAGTCCGAGGAAGGTCACTCTTTTTTCTTATTCCTTGTAATCAATCTTACTCTATCAAAGGCTGCAGAAATGCAGCAATAATCTAAGTGGAATTGTGGACACTTCTGAACTTGTGGGCAGATGTGGCAATGCCTTCCCTGTTAATTGAAGCCGGATCAAATGAAATCCTTTGATTGAACGAACTATAATTGCTTGCTCAATAGCTGCAAACATGGTCAGCTACCTGAGGTGTTTGCTAAATGGCTGCATGTCTTATGCAAACATGGCTGTGGAAGGCCCTGGATAAACAGACAGGTGGAGACTGGACAGGAATGGCTTTAAATTGACTGAGCAACCAAGTGCAATTCACCTTTTTGGCTTTGAGTTGTGTTTTTTTTTTTTTTTCCCTGGGGTTACACGTGGGGAAGATGGGACAGGTTTCAGCACCATGCCAAGGTGCCTGGGATATCCCACCTGCATCCCCCTGCACTGGGAGCTCATGGTGCCCCTGACACCTCCCTGCACAGCTGGAAAGCCAGAAACAGTTGGAAGCAATGCCAAGAATCACATTTACACTGGACTCTGGGCTACCAGACTGTTATGGCTCAGCCATAGCTGGCTCTGGGTTTGTTTCAGTTGTACCTTTAGACAGCAGATGCCTTTCTGGAAGAGGACAGGCAGCCCAAAATACCCTTCATCACTCCAGCTTTGCTGTGCTGCTCAAAACACCCCATAACAAACCATCCCGGGCTGTCCTGCCCACAGGGGCACATCCCTTTCCTTTCCCTCATCAATTAGCAGCTGCTTGATAACCCCAAAACATGATGTTCTCCATCCCTTATACATTTTTTATTTTCTCTAATAGAGCTTCTCATTATTCATATGAATCTCTAATCCTTTCGTGCATCCTCCAAAGCTCTTGGCTTCAATAACGTCTGTGGCATCGAGTGCCACGTGTTAATTATGTGCTATGTAAGAAAAGTATTTCTTCCTATCAGCTTTAAATCATTTGCTTTAAAAAAGTACTTTAATGCTTACACCAAGCAGAATGGAATATAGCACTGAATAGATAGGGCACATCATGCCTTAAAAATAATTATGATTTTTGAACACTGGGAAACTGAGGCATGAAAGGACATGACTTACAACTGGTTGTTCTCTGCTAAATATAAAGATAGAACCTATGAGTTCTGCTTCTTATATTCTTTCTATAAATAAATAAAAAACATGTTTTCCAATAAAATGATAACTGTTTTAGACATCTCAGGTTTTCATGTCCATTGTAAGGAACAATCTCATTGCCTTGTACTCCTAAGAGTTTAAAAAAAATGGGATTCCCATCTGATAGAGAGCCTGTGTTAGAAGAAATGTCAGGGATCAGATTCTGCCAAATCAAGTTTGCTGTGATCCTCTGGGAACCAAAGATAAACTCCTGGAAAACAGAAGACTAACATGTTGAAGCTACCGGGAATTCTCTGTACTGGACAGCATTAAAGTAATTCTGAGAGGAGGTTTGATTCTCCCTCACTATAAATAACTTTATATATTTCACTTGCTAATATTACAGCGGTGTTACGGTGAACAAAACTCATGTAAAACATACTTTACTTACCAGAAAGGCTCTGTGATAAAATAACCACCCAAATATACACCTCATTAACAAAAAAAAAAAAAAAGCTGAGGACAGGGAATTACTGTCCTGCTGCTTCTGGCTTATGTGTTGTGTGTAATGGTTTCTGGAAACATTTTTATCACGCAGTGATAAAGGAGAATAATCATCCTTACTTATCTAAGTGTGGTATTTACATGACCCTCATTACCCCTCTATTTGGGTGCCTTCACACTTCAGAGTATTTATACTCTCAAAGACTTACAAAGCAAGAAAGTGTTGACAGAGCCAAGTTACAGGAAAAAAATGAGGTAGAGAGAAGAGGTGACTTCTTCAAGATTACAGGGATCTGTAGCTGTGCAGAAACTTGAACCCAGGTCACCCAAGTTTTAACTTTCTACTCTATGTACTGCTGTAACCCCCCTTACTGACCCAGGCTTACAACCCATCCCATCTATCCATAAATCAGGGATTTACTAGTACAGGGAATGTCTCACAAAATGCCACACATTGCCCAGCAAACCTTTGCTGCTGGAAGTAATAAAGGTAATGTTGTGGAAATGGTCAGTGGTATTTTTTTTCTTTTTTTCCCAGCCAAAATGGACTGATTTTAATCCCAGCAAGAATTACATGGGGGAGAAATGCCATCACATCCCAGCTCAGATGGTCAAATGTCTCCATGAGACAAAGTGATGAGAGATGGCTGATGGAGAAGACTGTTGACAGAGTTTTCTGAAGACTCAGTGACCACTGAGTATCTTCTTCTCAAAGTCTTTCCTCTTCAGTAAGAAAAGAGGGCCTGAAATGGTTTTGATTCTCCTCATTTTCAATGCAGACATCCCATGCAGATATAGCTACAGCATCTCTCCAGTCAGATGTTCTGCAGGGCCTTCTCAATCCTTACTCATACGACAGCCCTTGTTTACAGTTTAATTTAAATTAATGTTTTAATTTTTCAAACAAACAGTGACATTGTTTATGAATGCATTACCATTGAATAATCACTCTTGAATATCAATTAACTCAGCAAGTTTAAACTACAAAGCCCTTGTAGTCAAAAGAGCGTGCTCACAGAAACAGGTTTGCTTAAAACCACCAAATTCCATCAAGTTTTCAGCTGTCAACAGCAATCAGTATTTGCAAGGAGCACTACCTGTACCAGAGAGAGGGGGATTGATGGGCTGTGTATGGTCTGCAGAGCAGTAACTTGTCTCACACCCACTCCAAATGTGCCCCTGATGACAATAAGGTGCCATCGAGGTGTGTGGTGAGGTGGGACTGGCTGTGGGGGCAGTCACAAGGTGCTCTGTTGGAGGGTGAGATGCTGCAGAAATTAGAATTAGTCAGCAGAACAGGAAACCAGCATGAAAGAGGGTCTGACTCCTGCTTCACACAGGACCTGTCTGCTGGAAACAAGAGCAGACTGAGTGTATCATCTTCCATTTCCTTGTCCATGTGCAAGGATAAATGAAGGCTCAGGGGTGAGCGCTCAAAAATCACAAGTACCAGCCTCGGGGGGCAACTAAACCAGCAATGAGCCAAACTTCAATTTATCCTGGGAAAAGTGAGTCAGTAATTCAACAGACAAAGGTCACAACTCAAGAGTTTGTTAGGCTCAATCCATCCACAGGGAAGAAGCACAACCTCTGATGAAGCTCTCTGGGAGATGGTTTGGTGTTTGGGGGTTTATTTTTTTGGTTTGTTTTTGACTTGGCTTCCCCCACACGCACACACCAGAAGAAAGAAAGACTTGTTTTCCACTGACTTCCTACTGGGTGGATCATACTCCATATGGAGCTGAGCAGGAACATAGCTGGGGTGTCTCTGAGGATTCGTGGCCACACAGTTCCTGTCCTTAAGGTTCCTTCTTGCTCTCAGCTTCACCTGCAGCTCTGGCAGCAGGAGCTGAGCCTGGGGCAGTGATCAGCCCTTGGAGAGTGTCTTTCCTCTGCTCTGAGGAGAGTCTGAGAGAGCCTTCCCTTCCTGCTTCTCAGCACGCAAACACCTCAGCACAATTTCAGCTGCCAGGTGACTCCCCAGAGCCCTGAAAACTCAGACCTCAGCCACAAAAGAGCATGAGCCAAGGAGATCACAAGTTGCATTCTGTGGCCACCACCTCCACAATCCCAAATTAGTTCAGCTCCTCACGTCCTGCTCATGGGGAAGACTTGTGCTGAGAGCGAGTGCCTCAGCCTGCCTCGCAGGGGCCCAGCTGACAAATGGAGGCTGCAATATTTCAATCAATAGGGAAAAAATAAAAAAAAAAAAAAAAAAAAAAGAGGAAGAAACGAAGCGGTCAGATAAGACAGATACATTATTGATGCTTCTATTACCGCCTGAAATGGGTCACTGTGGAGAAAAACAAGTAGCCACAAAGTGGACTTGGCCTGACCTTTTGCTCCCCAGCAGGCAGCAGATTGGTCATTCCAGTCACTGCCAGTGAAAAATGAGGTTGAAATCTTCTTTTAGTGGCTGAGGGACAGGTGCTCAGTCCCCACAGCAGGACAGAATGCACAGGTCAAGGGGGAAGCTGTAGCCCTCACTGTGGGCTCCGGAGAGATTCCCATATGACACATCAGGACGGGGAATGCAGGATTGATTTGCTGCTTAACATGAGTGGTGTATGCTCAAATGCGAGCAGACAGACTCCTCAGACAGGGAGAGGAGTTTCAGAGTGATGGACAAAGCAGAGCAGGAAAAGTGTGTGCCCAGCAGTGCAGTGAGGCAGGGAAGGTTCAAGCCAGCCAGGAAAATGGTGAAGAACAGGGTGGAAGAAAGCACAGAACGGAAATTTTGACTACGCGGTGCAGGAATGTGACAAAGTGAACTGATGCAACTCAAACCAAGCCAGGAACTCGTAAAAATTCAAAAGGAAGGACAGCTGTGGGACTGAACCACAGGACAGAGAGCCTGGAGTACCAGGCTCTTTTACAAACTTCCCTGTGGCCTTGGATAAGGACATTCTCAGTGCCACAGTTCTACAATAGCTATAAAAATGCTTTCCTTGCCTTTGGAACACTACAGCCTCTGAGGCATTTACCTAGAGGGAATTACTGATACCTTCTTAACACAAGTCAGAAATAAAGGAGAGAAGATTTTCCAGAAACAGAACAAAACCTGCGTGGGTGTGGCCAGCTGAAATTGCTCTGACAGCTGCAGGAGGCCCTACCTTGGCATGGAAAAGAGCAGACAACAGTTATGGGGAATAAAGCAAAATGGGGTAGGAGAAGCTTTGCCCTGCTGAAGGCCTGGAGAAAGGGATACCCTGTTCTGTGGGACCAGAGTGGTCCAAGGAGAAAGAAGATGATTTGTGTATCCAAAGGGATGCACTGACATATAGATTCCTAGAATGGCCTGGGTTGAAAGGAAACTGAAAGACCATCTTGTTCCA
>JAYRBT010000038.1:7293166-7343815 GCA_036023395.1 Myiotriccus ornatus
CCTCCCCACCCTCACAGGGAAGAATTTTTTCCCAATATCTAACCCAAAGCTATTCTGTTTCAGTTTGAAGCCATTCCCTCTGCTCCTGTCACTACATGCTCTGGTAAATATGACAGACTCACAGAGAACAAACAAACAAACAAACATATAAATAATATAAACAAACAATACTAACTAGAAGTGGGCAAAAGCTCGTGAGGCAGCATCTCAATTGCCTGTTACAGGCACATAAATTCAACATGGAGAAGTCAGAATATTTTTTTCCCCAAAGTTTAATTTTAATTATACCTGCACATTCGGCAGTCCCAATGAACAGAGACCCCTAATATCAGCCCACCTTAATGGCTTGGCTCCCATGACAAACATCAAGAAACAGCACTTACCTTCCAATTACCACTGTGAACTGACTTGGGTGGTGAACTCCAGTGAAGAACAGACGTCAGAGAAGTGCTTTAGAAGAACAGGTCGCAAACGCTCGTAATAAATCTGTTCAGCTGCACTTTGGGGATGTAAATCACTTAAATTATTAAAGTGTCGAGCTGTTGGGACTTGGGCAGGTTGAGAGCTGTTGCAGCAAAAGCCACCACGGCCCAAAATGAGCAGGGCAAGAAAGGAAACAAACAGATTTGAAATTCAAGCTGCTCCACTTGTGCTGTAGCTCGTAACCATCAAGTGCAGCTGTTTGTCTTTCCCTAATGAATGACAGGGCTGAAAGGGTTTGGGCTGCCAGGTGAAGGAAGGGGAGGAAATAAGGACTGGACAGCAGGAGCAGAGAAGTGAGGGAAAGCAGCAAAACCTGTGGAGCAAAGCATGGAATGGGAGAAAGATCTCTACAACACAGTGGGGTTGTGGTAGCTACCTCCTCAATTTACAATCCAGCCATGATAGATGTAAAAAAGCACTTTGAAGAAAGAAGATTACCCTCTAATTTTCCTGGAAATAGAGTAAACTGTGAAATACTGAAATCAATTTCTCAAGCATGAGAAAAGAATGGAGTGAAAAATTCAGGTCCACTCCTCTGCCCATGTGAGAGTGGCTCCAGCTTAAATCTTACCTATGTCTGCTCCTGGCTATAATCCAGCTCTTAAGATATTTAAACATACTCTTCTAATTAACAGCCTGAATTTATTAATGGCCTGTTTATACCCATTTGTTCTTTCAACATTGTCCCCCTTGATTTAATAGCTCTTTTCCTTCCCTGCTGCTACACCCTGATCTACTTATGTGCAACAATCCCCTCCTCTTTTTCACCCTTCAGTTTTGCTGGCTAAAAAGCTAAGCTCCTTAGTCGTCTTTTCTAAGAAAGGATCTTCATTTCCAGACCATAATTTAGTTTTCTATTGTTTGAAAAACACCCTTCAAAAGTTCATTATTTCCACCTCCTATTTCCTTGGCAAAAATTCAGAATTTTGAGCAAAAGCCATCTTTTTCTGCCTGCTGCTACCACCAGCAGCACCAGACTGACTCAGGTTACTGTAAGGAACAGCACAAACTGTGCAAGCAATTCAGTCATCAGCGGAGTTTAATTCTGCCAGCCTACCTGAAACTTTTTTAGTTTGCTTTTTCAAACACATTTTTAAGCGGCAAATCCTGCCTTGTGACAAAAACCACACAGGTATTATTTGCAAGAAATAGTGTTTATTCATCAAAGTCGATGGGAATGTTTCTGGTTTATACAGATCAGGTTCTATTCCTTCACAGATGGTGCAGTTCAGGGAATATCCAGGCACAGATAAATGCTGGACTTTGTTGATATGATATCTTGTGTCTCTCTGTACTTAAGGGCTTTAGAAATTGATTAACTGAAACCCTTATCAGGGAGGTAACTATTATAATACTCATTTTACTGATGAGGAAAATAGAGCACAAAAAAGCTTAGCGACAGCACAAGGTTACACAGTGAATTAGTGGCAGGAATACTGATTCCATCTCCCTGGTCTGACCATTAGATACACTCCCTTAATCAGAATCTTCCCCCAAGCCTTCTGCCTAATTTTACATGCCTTTTTCTTTTTTTTTTTTTTCCTTTTTTTAAATACATTTTGCCCTGCCTTTCAACATTTTCTAGTCTGGCTGGAAGCTATGGGAGAAACACTGCCTACAAGCAAAAAAAGTTGGGCTCAGCAATATTTTAAGTATGACATGGGGAAAAAAACCCCCAATCTCCCTGAGAGAGTGTATCCTCGGAAGATTTGCAGCCTGAATTTGCAGCTTCAGAGAATTGAGCTAAGCCACCGAATAGCTGGGTGCTTTATGTGAAGGAAACCTCTTAAGGCTTTGCATTCATGCATTATTAGTAGCTTCATTCTATACCTAAGTTACTTATATGGCTCCTAATTACCACAGTATCTTAATGCCTCCCCTCAGTGTGTTTATCCTCTCTGCAGCCCGGTGGTGCAGGAGTGCTGAGCCTCCTGCTCCACGGGCTGATTTGGCGTAGCAGAAGAATCCCGAAAATGCAGTTTTCAGTGATTATAAGCCGAGTCTTCCTCCTCCTCTGCTTCCCATGCTGAAAGCAGACTTCAGGCTCCTCTTGGGAATGTCTCCATGAGCTTGGTCTCTTGGGATCTGCGTGCTCTGGGCAGATGGGGATCAGCCAGGCTGGTGTGGAGAGGTCCCTGCAGCTTGAGATTAGATATCTCTATGTTTTTTTGGTTTTTTTTTTGAGAGGCTTAAGTGAGTTGCCTGATTTCACTCAAGAAGTGTGTGGCAGAGAGAATTTCACAGAACCACGGAATCGTTGAGGTTGGAAAAGACCTCCAAGACCATCAAGTCCAAACTTTGACTGATCCCCACTCTGTCACCGAGCCCAGAGCACTGAGTGCCACGTCCAGTCATTCCTTGGACACCTCTAGGAATGGGGACTCCACCACCTCCCTGGGCAGCCCCTTCCAATGTTTAATAACCCTTTCTGTGAAGAAATTTCACTACAGTGCTGTGACTGCTTTCCTGGTTTAACAACAGTGACAAATTCTGACTGAAATTAGAATTAAATATGCAGGAAGAGGTGAAAACACCAGCATCAGGACTCCTTTACAGGGCTGAAATGCAGGAAAGCTTAAAAGTTTTAAGACAAAAATTCATGAGCCTGAGAAAAGTTTCTTCTTGCCCTCATCTTCTACCTCCAGTTTAATCATTCAAATGGGTTTATGAGTAATTGGTGTTCTGGATTGATCACCTGTACAAGGAGCCCATTTCATTGTAGGTTTAGAGATTGCAGCCCTGTGCCAAGGAGTGTCCTGCAGGGCTTGTGGATACCTAAAATGTTGCTAAAACCTTGATCTAGCCCTTTTGCCCAGGAGCAAATTCTACCTGTAATTATTAGGACCAGGAATGCTCACCTAGTCCAGGAGTCTTGCCTACTTGGACATTTATCTCCATAAGCTTTACACTTTAATAAATAATTTACCCCCAAAATGCACTTAAATTATGTCTATAATTCTACCACGAGGCTCTGGTGGTGTGAGGAGACCTCCTGACTCTGCTCTGATCATTTATAATGCCACCATAAGCCATCAGTGGAATTGCAGCATTATTATTTATGGCAGCGCTTATATTGTTCCTTATATCGTTTATTATGCTCATTTGGAATGGCCCCAGCTCCTCAGGAGGAAAAGATGCTGCACAGTCACCAGCTTAGGCTATTTCTTAGCACAAGGAACGGCACCTTCCTGAGGAAGCAGGGATGTTATCAGTGCAGGATGGATATAAATTGCCTGGACATCCTGCCCTCACTCCTGCTGGTCCTTCCATTCAGTGCAGGTGGGGTTAAGGGGGTGGCACAGAGCCTGAGTCTTTTGGTGGTTGTTTCCACTTCCCATCTCGAGGAGGGCACTCTGCACCTCCAAGAAACCCCTGTGAGAAACCTGGACAGGAAAGGGGACAAGAAATGGTCCCAAAGAACCACACACCTTTCCCCCACCTCTTCTCCCACAGCTATTCGGGTTAGAGCCAGACCTGTGCAAATACAAATCACGTCCTCATTCCTGCTAGAAGCAGGTTAAAATTAATAAATCAGGGATTTAAAAAAGTAAAAAAAAAAAAAAAGAAAAAAGTGTCAGATATAAGATCACCTAGGTATCCCCAATGGTTTTTCTTTCCAGATGCATTATGATAATTTTTAATGACATCATCTCACACTATTTTTACCACAGTATTTTTTTCTTTTAATGGATGGGAGCGTGATCTCCAAGGTGGTGGAGGTGGGGGGAGCAGTTCCCTGCTTCACTTTGTCTAAAACTGCTCTTGCAAAACCTGACTTGCACCAGGACAGTCCTAAATACCCCTGATCGTTGTGGGGGTGGCACTAAACAACCTTTAAAGGGTCCCTTCCAACCCCAGCTATTCTATGGTTCTAAATGCATAGGATAAACTCTCTCAAACCCTTGGGAGAACTCTGCCTCTCTGGTTATTTCCCCCTCCTTATCTTGCCTGAATTTATTCTGTCTCCATGCTGGCAGGTTTCATGCTCCCCAGTTTAGCCATTGGCTGGAGGGTTTGGCCTGGACAATTTATTCCCATAAAATAGGGATTGACGGTGATGAGGGTGCGGAGCTGCCTCTGCAGTCACTCCTCTCCGGAGTCAGTGCCAACCATGTGGCCACGTGTTCTGCTCCCAGGGTGGTTTTTGGACACATGCCCTGCTCCCAGGGTGGTTTTTGGAGGCTGCCCTGGTTGCTGTGTGCTGCAGCCCCCAGGGACACGCTGCCAGAGGGAACAACCACATTGCCCTGGGGTTCCAAAGGGACCTGTCCTGCCCCCCTGTGCTCTCTGGCTCCATGTGACCAGCACAAACTGCTCTCCCATCCTTGCAGTCACATACAAACCAGAAAGGAGCAAAAAGAGAGAAGCTGGTGAAGGGTCAGAGCAGCTAAAAATGAGAATAAAGAAAATAAGGAACAAGATTTCCTACTCCTGCAGTTTACACTCCTGCACAGCCAAGCAACGATAACACCACACATAGTGAATATGTCATGAACATTAGCCTGGATTTCAGGGCATAGCAGAATCCCACCAGGAGAGAGGGTTTAAATCTTGCAGCAGGAACACAGAAAATAAGTCCTTTTCTAACCCAGTCCCTTAAGAAAATGTATCAACATGTTGGAATCAGAGGGCCTTTCCAGGTTAATTTAATTATGCTTTTCCTCTGGAGTTTGAGAACATCAGAGTTGAACTAAGCAGAGCAACCACCCACCCCCCTGAAAGCAGCAGCAGGCAGACAGACTTTGGGGATTGCATTTTTCTTGTAGAAAAGAAAAAAAAAGGAAAAACGGGAAGCAGGGGGATATGTCTGTGCTGCCATGTGGAATCATTCATTTTACACTGATCCCCATCAGCTTTGCTTAAATAAACAATAGAGATTGAGGCTTTCAGAGGCAGTTGCCACTTGTCTTCCCACGTGGGCAGACCCCACAGCAGGACACAGGGAGTGTAGAATGGGCTTGGAACAGGAGTTGGAGAATCAGCCCCCTTGTTTCTCAGGTTCACTTGTTAATTGGCTCTTTTGCTTTTCTTTCCCATACTGCTGGAAAATTAGAAGTCAAACAGGGAAGTTTGGTAATGAGCCAGGCTCAGGGGACAGATCAGCTGTCCAAGGTCCTAAAATTCTTCCTGTGCCCCTCACAACAACCTGGAACAAATCTGCTCCACTCCAAGCTGGCTGAGATGTGTGTGCTGGTCTACAAAGCAGGATGGGGAGGTTTAATAGCCAAAATGTGATTTTCTTCACTATGAAAGACCCATAGAAAAAAATTACAGTGCTGGTGTCTCCATTTTGTAGTTGGAAAAACTAAAATATGGAAAGATTGTTGTACCCAAGATCAGTGTCAGGGTCAACTAAACAACTGAGGGGTCTCGATGCTGTCACACTGGCTGAGGAGAAGGTTTGACATCCTTCCTTTCTCCAGCGTTCCCTGGGGAGGTCTGTCCTCAGTGTACAGCAGGATGGACCCAAGACCCCAGTGCTGGGTGAACTGGGCACTGCCTCCATCCCGGGCTCACCTTCCTCTGACCAGCAAAATGATTTCCCAGACTCAGAAAACTGAGTGGTGAATTGCCAGAAGCTCCACTGCAGTCGCTTTGTGGCCTGACGTGGGTTGGTACCTCAGATGGAGCTCATGGCAGTTTTCTTACACAGGGAAATGTATGAAGGGGGAAACGAGGAGCTGTGGAGACACCAATGTCTGAATAGCTGAAAAAATCAGTCCAGAGAGAGCTTCAAATGATGAGAGTTCAAGGGAAAGGCTTTCTTTCCCCTCTGTTATCTTGCTGAATGTTGCAAATGTGGTGAACTGAGCGAGTGACCATCTGGGATTTGCATGCAAAGACATATGTCATTAAAGAGTTATTCAAATCAGCCCTAAAGCCACTTCTGTGTCGTATTTTTGATGTCTTTCCTTCTATCACTAAAAAGTAGTTATATTAAGAATAGAATATCTTGAAAGTTTTGTTGTTTGGGTTTTTTTTAAATTAAATAATAAAAAACGATCCCTTTCAGCCTCCTCTGTATCAAAGGGTTTGTTTTGGCCACTTACCTTGGCTTTGTGTCGCTGCCATTAGCTGTGTCTGGTTGGGAGCATGGCAGGCAGAGAGGGATGTGTGAGTTCCACTAGAAGCCAATAAAGCCTGTGAAATTGGACAACTGGCTATGCAGACAGCCCTTAGAAGTATTTCTAGCACTTCTGGTTCCTGGCTGGGTACTGAAAATGGGGATGGAAGAAAGAAAATATATAAGTATCAGAGCTCTGGTAAAAAAAATAAAAATAAAACAAGCATTGAATGTTGGACACAGAAACATGAAACTTCCAGACTCTGCTGAGTCTTCATCCCTTCAGAAACCCAAGTAATTTTCCAGGCATGGCTCATACCACACCTCACAACACCCTGCTTAAATAAGCTCCTGATGAAGCTTCACATTATGTTGGCACCAGGTATCATCAGAACTTTCTCTAAAAACACCATTTCCATACACCCCCTTTCCTCCAAACTGAGAAAGCTTATTCCATTTTATGAATGATCTCTGTTTGGAAAGACAAGAAAGGAAAAGCAGTTATTACTTTGCTCCTTTGCTGTCACTGAACCTCCCATGGATTTCAGTCTCTCCCTCCTGTGATGCATCGCTCCTCTCCTGCTTTCAGCTCAGCCTGGGAAGGGACTGCTTGTGCCATCTGGATCCTCAGTATATTAAAGGAATGGACTGGATTCATCAGCACTTTAGTTCTTTTACTCCACAGCCCTGCTCCCTTCAGTGTTTCTTGGATTATGCTGTAGGTGTTTAGACTCTGCCCTTGCTTTGCAGGTGAACTTTGCTGTCAGGTAGATAGAAATGATTGAAAAGCTCTGGTTTTCCTCCAGAATTGCAGGCTCTTTTTGTCTATTCATCTGTCAATAGGTGCATTTTCCTCTCTTGCTAACATGGTATATTCAGACAGGATGACATTTTTTTTCCCCTCTGAAACATCACCCAGCTAAATCCTGCAATAAATAGCTATATCTTTGGAAGATTTTGAGATACTGATTGTAGGACTCTTGAAAAATCTCTCTGTAAGGAGCAAAGGGTTTGAAATCACGCCTGTGATTAAGCGACTGACATCCTGCTCTCTGGTTTAGGGTACAGAAGTGCATGAAAAAAAGTGCCATACCTTGTTATAAGAGCTGTTCAGTGATCAGACCTCTGCAGTCTTTTTTAAAGGAGCTACATTTATATTTAAAATCATTAAACTTCCCTCACAAGATCAGACAGTAAAGGGGGATGTGCAGTACAGGGAGGTCATGCCATGGGTATGGATGCAAATACAGCTACAGGATATGCCCATCAGGCCACTATTGATGAATTTGGGGCAGAAGGCTGAAGACCAGAGCATGTGGTTCTGGTGGAATCGAGATTAAGGGCTTGGAAGGTTTCCCTGTGAGTGCTGAACCATCTCAGAAATCCTGCCCAGCAACAGAAGCCTGATGGCAAACTTTTCTGCCCATGGGAAACATACTTCCATCCTCACTGTCTCATTCTGTAAACCTTCAAAATAGCATTCACCACCTCCTCTCTCCCCAGGTTTTTGGGTTTTTCTGTCACAAATCCCTCTGGGTTGAAAAGTGGGGTCTGATTTCACTCAAACTCTTGCTTATTCTGGAGTGACATTTGAGGTGACAAGAGGGTACATCTTCCCCAGAACGTCTGTATTACCCTCTAGTCAGCAGGAATGAAATTGTCTGACTATGCCCTCCCCCTGGGGACCTCTCTGAAAATGAGATGTATCTCTCAAGAGGACCTCTCAGCAAGCACAATTGAAATATCTTCGTGGCTGCAGTAGCTCTGTAATGAATGAATTAATTGATTTCACCCTCAGCTGCTTCTTCATCGACCCCGCTGGCCCCACAGTGGGGAAGGAGCTTTGTTCCAGTTCCAGTTTCCCCCAAAGCCCTGTTCTATTTAAAGGCAGATGAAATGGCTTCAGGGCTCAGGGTGGGAATCCCAAAACCTCCGTTTTGGATGGCAGCCAGATGGGTCATCAAGCTCCACACTGAGTTTGGACAGAAGGATGAGAACTTCACCTTCCAGCCATCCTCAGGGGCTGCCTCAGAGGTGGAAAGTGGGTCTGAGAAGTTTGATCTCCTAACAGTGCATCTACCTCTATCTGTGATTGTCTGCATGTGTGTTTATTGAGCTTGTGTGGATATCTCCAGGCAGCCCCAGTTCTTCCCTCACTTCTTGACCCAATCCATCTCAAGGGAAAACAGTCAAGGACTCACATATCTATCAGACTCCTTTCCATCTTTAAAAGCTTGGTGTGTCCAACTGTTCCAATCTCTGTGGCCAGAGGCACCACAGGGATGGGGCAGATTTCAACATCCAACCTGGCAAATGGCAGGACTGTGCACAGAAACACAGAAAAAAACCCAGATGAAATGATTCACCGGTGCCTGGGAAAAAAAAAATAAAAAAAAAATAAAGTGGGTCCTGTTCTCATTTCCAGGCAAACAGCTCCCCCTCGAGTCAATGCCTGAGGGTCTCATCTCAGGGTGCTTGGCACAGGCTGGGGGAGCAGAGCAGTTAAATCGTGACAGGAAAAGCCTGGGGGACTCAGGTCAGCGAGGAGCTGTTAAAAACCTGAGGTTATTCTCACACCCTGGAACACGAGTCACGCACTGCTGAAGGTCTTTCATAGGGCATCAGATGCGACAGCTCCTACTTGGCATGTCCCAGTCAACGGAGCAGCTCTGGAAGTTACACCCTCATGAATTTTCAGTGTGGCTCTTCTGTGTCTTTGACAAGTCCTGTGGCTTCTGCTGCGCCTCAGTTTCCCTGTTGTGTTCCCCCAGTTCTACTCAGATTCTTGGTCCATTGCAAAGTAAATTATCTCAAGTATTGCTGTCCTTCTGGAAAGTACTGCTTCTGTTACATCTCTGGTTTAAATTTAAAAGCTGAGCATTTTTAATCAGTTTTTCAGGGGAACATCTGAATATTCAAAATGCTGTTGTTCCACCTTTACCAAAAGTTAGGGACTTCAAAGTTTTAAAGTTAAATACTTTAACAAAAGCATTGAGATTCTCGGTTTTGTTAAGTGGACAAAGGGGTTTTGAAGAGTTTCATATTTTGTAGAAGTTAAAATATTTCTTCTCAATTCTGGACACAGAAGAGGAATCAAGTCCTAGATTCATTTGCCAAAGGAAGAAAGAATGAATCTTAGGGAGAACACTGTGAAGTAGCTTCAAATAGCTTTGGACAGCAGCTTTCCATGTCTCAGGCCTGTCTTTATTCATGTTTTCCCTTGTCCTGTTTAAACTCTAAGCCACCTGGACAGGCAGCACTGGAAGGCCTGTCACTCGAGCTGCTATAGAGGCTTTGTCCCAGTGTTACACGGGAACTGTGAAAACACTAAAGGGGATGGATGTCCTTGGGAAGGAGGGAGAGGAGATGCCAGAACCACCACCAGCCTACCCACATCCATTCTGAGCTCTGGTTCCTGATCCATTTCCATCTGTGCCATCCCAAGTGATGTTCAAATTCAGCATCCGGAGCTGAGCACCCGGGGCCAGCTCAGCCCCCAGAGCTGCCCCGAGCAGACATCTCCCTCAAAACAGCAAACAGCTGCTCCTCAGCATCACTGAAATACTGCCCAGACTCCTCTCACTCCTTCTCCTCACTTCTTTTTCTGCTGTGTTTCACTTTGGAGGAAGAGAATTATTTTGACTGTATCTTCCTTGTAGACATTAAATACCTTTCAAAGCAAGGTCATAGTCCCTGGAGCCACGACAGCACACATGAAGATAACAGTTCAGGCTGGGTTTGCTGCCCTCAGTGCAGGCAGGGAGCTGCTACTCTCTGTCATGGGGATTTCTCTCCAGACAGCACCACAGCTCAGCAACCTCAGTTTCCATGAGAGGGACAGATCTTGGGAGCCCTCTTTTCCTTCCACGTGCTCACCTGTGGTTCAGATCTCCCAGGTAATCCAGAAGCTGAGAGTTCAGAAGTTCTTTGGGGATTTTAAAATGCACCCACAGATTGTTTCCAAGGGGAAATAAGGCATCCACAGCACTGAGACAGCACAGAGAGGTACAGCCTGGAAACAGGAACAGTTAATGATCTGTGGCAGACAGGCAGGGCCCGGACAAACCACTGCACAGCTTCCTACGTGCCAGGCGGGTTCCTGGCAGCTGGTTCATCTTCCCATGTCACATCAGATGTTTGAATAGAGCAAAAACACACGAGTTTGTTTCCAGCACCTCTCCTTGTTAGACAGGTGACCTTTTCCCAGCTCTGGAGCACAGGGAGGAGGCAGCCCAGGAAGTGTTCAGGTGGTGCTTGACAAATGAAGATATGTAAACAAGGGGAGGGATGGCAGTGAGCTCAGGAGAGCCAGGAATCCTCAGGAGCTGGGAAACCTGTCTTATTAGTGGAGGAAATGTTTGGTTTGGCTCCCACGTTGAGGAGTGGCAGTGGGGGCTGAGAGCTGGGACTGGCCAGTGTGTGGGTTCAGATGGAGCCCTGGGAATGGTTTATCCCATCTGGGAAAGGAAGCCAGTCTGGCAGCTCTCGGTCTCACTGTACACAGCTCTTCTTACAAAGCCCTCAGGAGGGCTCAGAGGGTCTCATGTTGCTTCATGCCAACCCCTGCCAAGCAAGAAGCGATTCTTCCCCCACCAACACCATCCTGCACACTCCATGTTCCCACCTCTTATTTCCTATGAATACAGACACACACGAGCACTGGATCCCAGAGCTAACCTCACAGTGACATCTGGTGTGGAGCTTGTAGAGAGCCCGTGGTGGTCCAGCTGCCTGGTTTGAAGTCTTCTGGCCTCTTTGATTGTCACTTTAGGAAAGACCATTAAACCTGGAAGGGCAGAACAGTTCCCCTTTATGTCAGTAAACACAACCCACATGTGCACATTAATCCCTGCTTGGAGCAGCTTTGCCTCCACCTCCCTTTGCACCTCCTTTACCCAGGGCAAGCAGAAGACCCCAGCTGGCCCTTTTCAGACTTTCCCTGTTGGCTTCTCACAGGAACCAGCCTCCTCAGCCAGCTTCTGCATTGTTCCCACTGCGCCTTGCTGCTGCTGATATGGGAATCTGGGCTAGGAAAGGGCTTCCTGGAGCCAGCAATAACTGTGTAACCCCCGACTAACTCCAAGCTCTGGAGTCCGTCTCACCTGATCCATCACTAAGCAGATAGAGTTTGTAATCCGACTGATCCTGACTCTTTCCCCTCCCAGCAAGGCTTGAATGTGGTTGATGCAAACATGACTTTCCACTGGGTGAACTAAAAGAGCTGGAAGCAATGCCTGCTTGGATTACACCACACAACAGCTTTGTGATTTGTACACAATGAGAACACTGGACTGGGTTTGGATTTGCAGCTATAGGTAGCTCAGATTCTTCTGCATCGCTCGCTTCTGGGAATGGTCAAACAAGATGAGTTTTGGTTGAGCAGCTTATGTTTTCGAAAAGTTTTCATGAGAAGAAATGTGATTCATTCGTTGTGGATTTTCTGACTAGATAAAAAGTTTGCAAACAGATCTGTTCGCCGAGAAATCTCTTCCTGGATTCAGTTGTACTAAAATAAAATAAATCAATACAATGTTCAGCTCAAGCTTCAAGGCACATTTTCATCCTGCCCCCTTCCCTCAAGTGCTTTTGATGACAGATCTGGGGATTTTTTCTTTTCCCTTGAAACTAAAAAAAGGCACAACCAGTTTCTACGTTGGTTTTCTGTGGAAGATGGGAAACCAACAAGTTTTTCTCACTGGCTCTAAATAAAATTCCCCTTGGTTTCCACAAGTGAACAAGGTGTGTGGGTATCACCCCTTACCCACACAGCCCATACTGGATCTCAGATTGAGGACCTGCAGGTTCTTTCCTCAGCAGTGAAAAGATGCAGCTGATTTCTTCCTCCTATCCCTTTCTTTGTCTCTGCCTTTTGGGGTGTAGCCAGCACCAGAAGGGGAATGAAATAGAGTGAAAAAAGCTATTTTGTCTCTTGCCAGCTCGGTTGGAAAAAGGAAGCACTGGAAGCCTCCCAGCTAAGTCCAGTTTTGGAAGACCTCCAGTCCACTTTGTCAAGGCCTGAGGCTCCAGGGGTTCTGTAGAGTGGCTGAACTTCTGGGAAATGTCACATAGAACCCAAAGACTTCAGCTGTGTGAGTAAAGTAGGGCTGATGGGAACTGGAAGAGAGTACAGCTGACTGGAAAAAAATTTATATATTTATATATTCTCCTAAGTTCATTCTCCAGCTCATTTCTGTGGATGCCAATAAACTTGATTACATAAACTTGATTATGAATGATTTTAGTAAATTCATGGCTGTCTCTCTGCTCTGAATTGGCTGATGGGGATGAGGAGGAACAGAATGCAGGAGGACTGACAGACTGACCTGTACACCAACACAGCATATTGGACATTTATGAATCCTCAATCTGGGTATCCACAAATCTTCAGACACAGAACTACAATTAGCTGAAGACATTAGACCATGAAGGCTTTCGTGGATTCCAGGCTCCAAGCCCTAACCCTGCTGTCATTCCAGATAACAAACCAGTTTCTGACCCAAAGCTCTCAGCAGGCACGGACCTTGTGCTGGTGCCAGGTACAGAGACAGAGCACACACAGACCCCTGGGAGGGACCGAGGGGCTGCAGACAGTTTTTATTGCCTGGCACTCTTAGTTACATTGGGACTTCACAGAATTTGGGGGGTTTGGTGGTTTTTGCTGCTGGCAGCTCCCACTGTCTCTCTAATCATGATCTGAATCCTTGCCCAGCCAGGAAGGCTCTGAAGTTGCCTCCAGTGCGCAGGCAAGTCAGACAGGACTTGAGGACACTTGAATCCCTGCTGGGATTCAGAGCCTGGACATGACAAGGAATGGACAGCACATGCACCTGGTGGGAGTTTTCCATCCTGTTGCCACCAGGAAGCCAGTCCACACTCCCACCTCCAGCCCTGGCAGCTGAGCTGTCTTTTACTGCCAGGATAACTCATGATAGCAATGATTGCACCCGGCATTATCTGCACATGGCAGAGGCAGCCCATGTGTGCAAGTTACTGCTCTGATGCCACCAGCACAGCCCTGTGCCAAGGTTGGCTCAGCAGAAACATGTGGTTCCAAGTTCCTGCCCTCCACTCCCATGGGAGACTCGCTCCCAAGTCCCCACCTGTGGCCATGGTAACAAAAAGAGTCCTGCTCACCAGGCACTCTCCATCTTATTGATTCCTTGGGAGATTTATGGCAGGGACCTGATCTCAGTGAAGGAGCTAAATCCAATTCACTAAGGAATTACAAGACTGTCCGATCAATAATCTATTTATCTCCTTCACTTTGCCATCTTTAAACACTCCAGCCCTGTCAAAAGAAATTGAAAGCTTTTTAAAAATAAAATTACTGGACTCTGGAATGGCTCTTCTAAGGCTTCTGGAAAGGATCTTAAATCCGGGATGGATCAAGTTCAGATCCAGTTCTTAGGAGAGATCTGTCACAGCTCCAGTAACTCGACAGCAATCCAGCAAGCAGGGGGTATGTTGGGGGATGCTGGCACTCAACACAGAGAGAACCCAGCCCAGGACATCACAGGCAGTGTGGACACACAGTGTGCAGTGGATCCAGTGTGAAGCCCCACCTGAAAATACATTACTGAGCTCCCTGGAACTGCAGGCTGGGTTTGTTCATGACTTGAGCAGATCATGAAGTTTAATTTAACCAGCACATGACTTCAGAAGCAGTCATTGTGTCTCCCAAGGGCAGAGGCGGGCTCCATCCCAGAAATAATGTTGGTTTTCAGCTCTCATGCAGCACTTCTCATTAAGAGATCGTAAAGCAGTTTGCATGGAAGCAAACCCAGGCACAGAGAGGAGGCAAGACGAGCTGAGAGCCAGCCAGTGTCAGAACCACGAACAGCATCAGAGCCTCTTTGAAGAGCAGGAGTTTCCAGCCTTTTCCAGGCTTCATAGCTAGTTTATCAACAGATGCAGGCCCTTACAAACACAGGGGAACTGCAGGACCAGCTCACACACATGAACTGCCCTCACAGCATAAGTTCCTTGCCAAAGGAATATTTGTGCACATATTTAAGCCTTTCTGCAGACCAGCTCTTAAACAGTATATTATTTGAAAGCCCAGTGGGACTGAACCATATATTCTGTTGGCCAAAACACAGGATTTTCCCTTGTTCATGTAGAACTGGGGAATCACAACCACAATTGCTCTGTGTGAAAACTCATGCTGGGGACCAAGCCTGGTGTTCAGACCTGGACTCAGAGATGTTTGGGTAAGTCAGAAGTTCTGCTGACATCAGTGATGTTGCACTGGTGCCTGCATGAGATTTCAGCCCTTGGCATGATCCAGCCTGTGAGATATTTGCTCCTCGGATTGCCCCATTTTTAACAGGTTCATGTACCTATTTTTCTGCAATGGAAAGCTGGAAGGGGCTAAGTTTCTCTGGAGATGGAGAGGGACCAGTTCCTCTAACATCAGAGGTTAATGAATGGAGTCAGTAGGATAATTAATGTTTTACTGATGAATTAGTCACTCTCTCAAGCAGTTTCTGCCTTTTGCTGTGCAGAGAGGCACACAGGGCCCTCTGGAGATCTCACACATCCCTTGCTCAGGGAGCTGCCTCGTCCTGACAGCCGCCTGCTCTTGGAACAGGTTCCTGTGCATCTGCCTTTGCAGCAGGGGAGTTGCTTTCCTGCGGGAGAGAAACCTTGAAGCCAAGAGCTGTGCTGGAGCTTGAGACACCCCAGGCTGCCAGCTGCTGGGATTAAGCTCTTTTTCCAAACTGTATTAACACTTCCAGTTCTGACTTGAGGCCACCTGGGTTGCCCCCATCCTGAGCCTGTTTCACTCCCTACCCATCCAGCCCACACAGCTCTGCCAATAAACTTCATTTTTTCTCTGAAGAGCCTTCTATCCTTGTCCTTCAATTCCTTCTCCTTGAGACTTTTCCTGCCTTTTCCATCCCCCAGTTTTACTCCAGCCCTGACCCCAAGTCTGTGTATTGATCCTAAGCCTGACTTGAATCACACTCTCTTTTCAGGTTCCCTTTCTAAAGAGCACGACTGCAGCACTTCACTAAAAAGCAAATGCCCTTGTTGTTCTCTTGTTATTGGAAGTGTGAGAAAGTGCGTGGTGACCATGCCAAAAAAAAAAATAAAAAAAAAATCACTAACCTTTCTATGACAGTTTGTACAGTGCAGGGAAACACTGAAAAGAGCTGCTGTCACACAAGAACTTTCTCCCTTGGTTGCAGGCACATTTGAACTGTGATTTCCAGGGGGTGGAAAGCAAAGAGGGATTTCACAACATTGTTCCTGAAATAATCCTGATAAAGTCAACAGGGCTCCTTGAACAGAGCCCTCAGTGTCCTTCAGTGCTCAGAGTCACAGCAACATCTCCAGACAGTCCCATGGACAGACTGAGGTGAGGAAAAGGCACCTGTCCTGTTTAGGGTGAATCCAACACCCCTCAAGACCACAGACTGTCATTCTGGTTTGGCACAAAGTATGGAACTTCATCACAGAGTTTTTTGGCAAAGACTATTTTAGGAAAAGGATTTTGTATGGACACTTCAGATAGGATGAAGACAACCTGCAAAAGTATGTAATGTCTTGGGTTTTCTGGTCAGTTCTTGACAGAACGAAAAAGCAGAATCCAAAACTTGACCTTTTTTTAGTGAAAAATGAACGCTACAACATTTTGCTGTTTCACAAGGGGGAAAAACTTAAAAAGCAATTTAGCAATCTTGAAGTGTGGCAAAACAGGATTGCCCTCCCACTTCTCCAAACCCATGGTTTCTCAAGTCAGCTTGTCCCCTGACTCCCCCTGCCAGCATTCACCCCTGCCCTCAGCGCTCAGCCTTCAATCCCCAGACCCTGTTCCCCCCTCCCTCCCGCCCCAGTTCCTCGTCTCCTGACGTGTTTACGGCCGCCCCTCGGACAGTCCCCTCCTCGGACATCCATCCATCTCCACGTGGCCTTTCCTCCTGTCAGTTTAAATGCCTCCTGTGATTTATGGCCCGGCAGCTCCCAAACACATCCCCTCTGTGTTATATGGCACTGGCGTTAACGCGAGCTCCCTTAAACCACAGAGGGAGCAAACGCTGCTAATTTATGCCTGGCTTTTTTCTCTTTATTCCCCAGCATAATTCTGATTTTAACGTTCCATCTACACCACATCAATATCCTTCCACCGCCAGCAAGTAAAAACAAAAGGTAAATATTTCATTTCCCATTCTTCCCCCTCTTTAAAAGGTTTTTCCGAAGCCGGCTCACCCGGCATGGCCCGAGGTGAGACAAATAGGAAGCGACTGTGGGCTGCCACAGGGGTGCTTTATGGGGAGGGCACTGCCCACAAGTGTCAGCTTTCTGGGGTGGTTGCTATCTATTGGTGCATGAACATAACAAATGCAAGCATCTCCTGCATCAGGTTAAATTGCTGGCCTGAGCTAATCCAAGGCTCTAACACAACGCTAATTTATCAGTCTGGTGTTGCCATTTACTGCGTGGAGCTATATTCAGAAAGCACAAAGTGCTCCAGGAAAGGAGAATAGAAAAAAAAAAAAAGAGACAGACAGAGGGAGGAAGACAAGAAGACGAGTAACAAAATATTATGCAAAAAGTATTAAAAGGCAAAGATAAATCTCTGGCCAAGGGCACTGCCAAAATCACTTGGCAGCTGGAGGGATTCGTATCCTGCTGGATCCAGGACATCTGCCACGACTCTTTGCCCAGCTGAGGAGGATCTAGATTCTCACTGATGTTCTCACAACCTCACAGGGCTCTCCATGCCCAGATATAAGCCCTGTAGCCCTGGGTGCTCTTCACATCTCCCTAAATTCTGAGTCAGGGAAAACCCACTTCCCTATTCCTGTATTTTTTGGAGGGAGGATAGAAAGAACAGTGATGTTGCTAAAATCCCAGTTGAATCCAGGTCTCCAGAGTGCTCTGGCTCCTCATCTGGAAACACAAAAGAACGTGTCACTGCTCCAGCCAACCCAGAGTCTGCACCTTCTCTTCATCTGGGAAGAGATTTGAGGTCACTGGGCAGACCCTCTACAGATGAGACCTTTATGCACACACAGCCTGTGGATTATAAAACTTCAGTGACTCAAAAAATGTCACTGCACTGGGATTATATCCTGGCCAGACACTTCCTGCATCCCTCAGTTTCTGTGGTGCTGAGTGATGGTGGGGGGCGGTCACAGCCCCCCATGGCAGGATAAGCCTTGATTCCTCCTTTCACTGCTGAACACAAAGCAACAGCCAGAGTCTCCACTGGAAATCAGAGGCTCCTACTCTGGAGCTACTTGAGATCATGGTTTGTTTTCCTCCAAAAAGAGCTGTTGCAAGACAAATACCTCTCTGCAGACGACTGAAGTAGGTCACATTAGACAGTGCTCTGAAGAGCCCGTCTGACACTTTGCCATCCACGGCGAGCACTGCTCTGCTCATTTCTTTTCCTTTTCTCCCTCTCTACCCCCCAGTCCCCTTCTCCTTCCATTGCTACAACTCCGTGAAAAAGGAACTCTGTGAAGGGGAAACATCTCAAGCAAAATCTGTGCTCTGCTTTGGCAGCTGGAAGAATCAATGGTAACACAGCCCACAGCTGCAGATAGCGACTTGCACTGGCAAAGAGGCATCAGACAGGCAAAATCCTGATGGATTGAGCAGAGCAAGTCAGAGCTGGGCAGGGATGGAGCCCTGTGGGCCCACAGAGAGCAGGAGGGTGGTAAAAGGACTACAATATAAGGTCAAACATAATTTAAATGACAGGCATCAGGCACTGCAGCATCCTGAGGGATTTTATCTGCTGTTCTTCGCAGCTGCTGGAGAAACATGAAGGGTCCTCTGCTGCTCATGCCGAGGGGAGTGCCCAGGGACATCCCAGCTGGGCTGCTGCCTTTCCTCATGCTGGAAGGGTGGTCCCATCTCCTCCCTGAGTGCACCCTGTAGACCTACCAGCTCCAGCATCACCTCCCTACTGTCTGCCCCTTCTCCTTTCGAGTGAGACCAGCTAACAGAATGTGAACCCAGGACTCCCAGATTCCCTGTTTCTTTTCCAGCTGGAACTGATTAGCACAGTGGCACCTTCAGGCTGTAACGCTGCAGGGATGTTGCACCTCACCAGGTAGCCCAGGAAGCCAGAATGACTTCAGTTACATTAGTTACTTGTTTCAGTTTATAAATTAGCAGCAGGCACCTCTCAGCCCACAGGACGGGCAGATACAGCAAAGTTCGTGTGATCAGATAATAAAACCTAAACATCAAGTAGTAAATTGGTCCAGACCTTGAGTTTGGGAAAAGGCAACAGGTTTTGTTGTTTGTTTGATTGTTTGTTTTTTTGCTCAAGTGTATTTAAGGGCTTAAACAAAGCAATAGGAGAGAGATCTCAGAGCGTGCAGTTCCCAGCAGATGCCCTCCCCTGTGCATCCAGCCTCTCCAGTGGGACAATGACACAAAGACCTCAGGACCTCCTGCCTGCAAGAGGGGCCACAGCCATGGTGTGTCCTGCTCCCAGCAATCAGCCAAAATTCCCTTTGAGTCTGTCTGGTCATGAACAGGCTACTCTGCAGCTCCAACACTTGAGGAAATGCAACCAGGATTATACTGACAAAGAGCAAAATGAATTCAGTGGTTTAATGCTGTCTGAATTTTGGAAGAATTTCATGCTGGATGTTTAGAAAGCTTCTGTCTCCTGCAGCTGAGCTGCGTGGATTGCCAAATGTATGTCCTCTCATAGGGAAAAATGAGGTTTATTTCTGTTACAAACCTACAGTACGTGTTTCAGTTTTACATATTTCCTTTCTAAATGGGAGCTTTTTAGAGGGAAAGAAATTGCTTTAAAAATCCTTGCTGAAAAAAAACCCTCTGAAAATGTTTTGATCTGATTGATCCATCAAGCAGTGGCTGAGGGTAAGGAAAAGATGACAGCTGCTCCTTTTGTTGCTTGCTGTTCTGATTAGTTTCAAATAAGATGCTCCCTGTCACCCGTGGCCCTCCACGTAGTGAACACACAGAGCTTTGCTGAGGACACCCCATGTAGGAGCAGATCTCCTGTAAGAAGGAAAAGATGATTTTTTTTGCCCAGGACTGTTTAGGAAACCATGGTCGGACTTAAATTCAGAATAATAATGAATTTAGAGGAGATTTAAGGCATTTAACCCTAATAGGTTTGGGTTTTTTTCTGGGTGTGGAATCAGGAGCATCCACACAAGCAGGAACTGTGAAGTTTCATTGAATCACAGAATGGTTGGGGTGGGAAGGGACCCTAAAGCTCATCCCATTCCACTGCCTGCCATGGACAGGGACACCTTCCAGTACACAAGGTTGCTCCAAGCCCTGTCCAACCTGGCCTTGGACACTCCCAGGGATGGGGCAGCCCCAGCTTCTCTGGGCAACCTGTGCCAGGGCCTCACCACCCTCACAGGGAAGAATTTCTTCCCTATATCTAACCTAGATTTCCCCTCTTTCACTTTGAAGCTATTTCCCTTTGTCCTGTCATTCCATGCTCTTGTAAACCATTTCTCTTCATTTTTCCTGTAGGATCCCTTCCCATCATCCATCCACCCTTGACCCAGTGTCTGCTTTGGAGTCACTGACTACCCTGCCATTGATTCCAAGGACATTATTTATGCCTTCCTCAAATAAAAAAGCTGTGCCACAGCAGAGAGCCACAAGCACCAAATCCAGCAGTGTCCTCACCTGAATTAATGATGCAGGACAGACTCTGCAAGAGGGAAGAAGAATTTTTCCAAGACTGTGGCTAAGAAGGAGCTTGCACACACCTTTGATGTTCTTTTATGATATGAGCTGTAGATTCACCTGCATCTCTGGCATTCTTCCAAGACTTTTGGAAGAATTTTTCTGTCACTGGGGGAACATTAAACCCTCTCCTAGCTGTTTCCAGGCAGTGAAGACTTCTTTTCTGAGCTCCCTTTTCTAGGCAGATGAGGCCAACTGATGGGAATTACAGATTGTTTTTTGGTGCCAGAGGGTCTGAACAGAGGCCAGAATGGAAGAACTCAGCCACATCCCCAAATGAGAAATATAAGTTTGGCTCCAGCTCAAAGTTCTGCTGCTCAGGTCCATCCATGTCACCAAGGATAATCAGACAAGTAACTCGTTGGAATCTTAATCCAGAAAAAAAACCCTGAGAGCCAAAGCTAATGACTAAATAATCCCCATATTAAAGCCTTCACAAAGCTGAACAAGAGAACTGAGTTTTCAATTAAATGAAACATTCAGGTCAGCACCTGGGGTGGAGGCAGGGAGCGGGGAGAGGGCTGGGGGTCTCTCAGGGCAGCTGGGAAGAGCAGCACTTCCAAGGCAGCATTTCTGCCTCTTCTCTGCTGTGTTAAGCACTGCCCCAGCACTAATGAAATGTGTCTTTATTGGTTCACCTTCATCTTTGTGCACCTGTTTTCATGAGGACAGGGGGAGCTGTTCAATATCAACCCTGGATGGACGGAAAGGATTTTTCTTTGTGCACCTCCTGTACCCCCAGCCCCTCCTCTCCCACCCAAGAGCAGAGGGTAATTCGTGCACCAGCTGGAATAAAACCCACTTAAGGATGAAGTTCATGGCTAAAGCCTGTGGACATCAGTGCTGCCCTAATGAAATTTCTGTGCCTGAAACACATTAGTAGGCAAGAACTGAGACTGGAAAAAAAAGATTAGGCTGCTGAATAGCTGGCAGAGCTGGAGCTTTCAGAGTGAAAGTCTGCAGAGAAAGCAAGGGAGAAAAAGGAGCCAGACACACAAGGGGCTGCTCTGGCTGGGCTGACCTCTTGCCTGCCTGAGCCACAAACCTTCCCCCGTGCTCATTCCTGGCCTCTTCCCAAATTCCTTCCACTCTCCAGCCCTCCATGTGGGCCTGCAGAGCCCTTACATGCTCCCAGGAAGCTCCCCATCCTCACTGGCCTGCACCAGAGCGTGCAGAGAGGAGGAGTTCCTGTGATGATAAAGGCAATAACCTGCTGGTTATTTTATCAGGCACACAAGCCAAGGCTCTCTGAGCTCTGTGGGGATTTAGACTCACTTGAAGGGGAGGCTTGCATGCTTTTGCTTAATTTCCATTCCAATTGCATTGTGGATTTTGGTTCATTTTACACTTAGGCAGCAGAGAGATGCCCAAAGGCCATGTTTATGTGCAGAGAGAAGGGAGGTCAGACACAGAGAAGCCCTCAGGCTGTGTTAATGTCTCCCTGAAGACAGGACAGCTAAGCAGATGGCATCTCAGAGCCCACAGATGTGCTCACATCAGCAGGTTTTATGACTGTTCAGTTGATGACATCACTGAAGTCACCTCTCAGTTTTACATAGGGCAACATGGGACAGGGGGACATGGCTGGGAGGACTCTGCAGTGCAAACACAACTCCACTGTTTCCAGACCCCAGCTGGCAGCCTTTCTCATTACTCAAAGCTTCAAAGCCAAGGCTGTGCACACCAAAACCAGGGAGGCAGCTGGGGGTAGGAATGGTGCACTTCCCCTCCTGGAGACCTCTGCCCAGGTGGCTCCAGAAATGCTTGGTGCGTTCAGACATGGAGCTGGGAGGAGATTTGCTGGGGCTTGGAGGAGGTTTCTCCACCTGGTGCCACACGTGGGGATGTACCTCCCACATTCAGCCCTGCTGGTGCAGCTCTGCCCAAATCACAGAGGGATGTGGGCACCCCTGGGCTTTGGCACAGCCACAAGCTGCACTCTGGCAGCAACTATCACTTACCCTGTACCCTGAGCAAGCAGTGACAGTCAAGTGGGAACGTCTGAGAGTGTCAAACTGACAGAGAGGAGCTTTAGATTGGATATTAGGAAGAAATTCTTCCCTGAGGATAGGGAGGTCCTGGCACAGGTTGCCCAGAGAAGCTGTGGCTGCCCCATCCCTGGAAGTGTCCAAGGCCAGGTTGGACGGGGCTTTGAGCAACCTGGGCTAGTGGAAGGTGTCCCTGCCCATGACAGGAGGTGGAACAGGATGAGCCTTAAGGTCCCTTCCAACCCAAACCATTCTGTGATTCTGTGATGTACACAATTTCTCTGTAGCTTGAAATGGTCACAGTCATCACTCTTAAAAAAACAAAACAAAACCAAAAAAACCCAACACCAAAATCCCTTTAAGATCTATTGCCTTTCTTAAAAAAGCAATGAATGATTATCAAACCACTGGATGACTGGTCCTTCAGTTGCTATATTTTTCCTTAATTCCAGCATAATTTTGCTCTGACTGTCTCCCAGAAGACAAACGTTTGACTTTTCTGCTGTGCCCTTTCAGATGTGTTACAGACTGTGATCTTGTCTGGGCTCTTAATGGCTTTGTCAAGAGATCATTTCTGCTCAAACCTTGTTAGTCTTAATAAAGATTAAATAAAGCCATAAATACTTTTGTGGTTTCCTTTCTGCTGGGTTGTGATTTGACTAACAAATTAAATTAATTTGGAAACTAATAATTATTTGGTTAGAAGTCGATGGAAGGAAGTTTAGTTGAAAATGGGCTTTTCATGGGGAAAAATACCAGTTCTTGGAAATATAAACTGAATGTTGGAAACCAGATGAGTGACATTTCAAAAATCCTTTCTCATTAACTGGCTTTAGCTTTCAGTACATGTCATTTTTATCCCCATTTGTAAAGCTAATATTTCTTTCTGTCACATCTGCTGGGCAGACAAATCCACGAAGCCAGAAAATGTTGGTGATGGGGCTACAAAAGCAGAGAAATCTCATCATAAAAATAACAGTCCGTTTTCAAAGCTTGAATCCCAGAAAGTGTTACTTTCTCCTGCAATCTCCAAATTCACATCTGAGAAAACAATGTTCTTTTTGTGCTGCTACAGAGTGTGTGTGATCTAAATGGAGAGAGTGTTTTGGCACTCTGTTTTCATTTGTTAATTGACTCCTCTCTTACTTAAGATAGGAATTGCAGCTGTTTGTGATAAATGGATTACACAGGGCTCTTTGTCTCAGTGCAGTGCCTGTGAAATAATTGCAGATTCCTCCCCACACCACCAGGTAAAGGGGTGGGACTTGGGAGTCCTTTCCTCTCTGTCAATGGAAGGACATGGCATTTAACTCAATATTTACCTAAAATAAAATGAATAAATAACTCAGGAGGCACAGCCCAGAATCTACCTGTCCTTTTCCTGCATGACTTAAGTAATTCAGTCCTTCTTGTGAGGGCTCACTGAAACCCCCTCCCACATATTTTGCACATGAGGTGTGGGTTCAGCAGGAAGGATGGAGAGTCTCCCCCCCCCACCTTCTGCACAGTGCCCAGGATCCTGCCTGGAAGGGGGAAGGTACTGCTGGGACACCCTTCCACCTGGTCTGGTAAATGGGACTGAAGGTCTTCCTTTTCCCAGGGGAACATTTCCACAGGGAGAAGGTCTCATGCACACTACAGCAATAGCTCTTTCAGACAAAAAGAGGGAGCCTTGGACAAAGCTTTGGCAAAACTCTCAAGTGTGATTGCCAAAGAGGCCTTTGGACTCTCTAAACTTCATCAGAAATCCATGTTCTTTAGTACTGATCACAGGTTTCCTGTTTTAGCCCTGATATTTTAGATCCAAATTCTAAAACACGTAGCTCACTTCACATGCTTAAAAAGAAAAGAGAACTGTGCCTCACCATGCCCTTTATATTGGTTCTGACCCTCAGAAACCAGGTGTTGGCAAAGTGCTGGAACTCCATATGGTTGCTTTGTGGCTCCCTCTGCTCTTCAAAGGGGAAGGCAGGCATGTTCTTGCCCTGATCCAGACAAGGCTCCACTGCCAGGCTCTGACCTTCCAAATTACCACTCCCACAAAGAGACCTTTAACAAGGGCTGGCTTGTCCCCTCTGCTGGCTCCCCAGCCAGCATTTCTTCAGTGTCAGAGCTGCAGCTCTGCATCTCTCAACCTCTTCAAGCATGATCTTTCTTCTTCCTACTCAGTCCCCCCCCAACTCCCAACTTACTCCATCACCAACACATTTGCAACAAGAAGAATCTCTCCTGTGCTTTTTACAACCAGCCCATGCTGTCCTGACATAAAAGGTAATTAAGAAGGGAGACAACTTCTCCAGTGGGGATTGCAGGCTGCAGCCACGCTCTCAGCTTTATGTGGGATCAGAAATTGCCAGAATAACTGAAGTTGTAGGAACTGGAGCTGACTTGCAGGAGGCAGAGCTTACAATTCCTGGCACAACAGCAACAAATTTGAATTTGGATTGTACTGAATGAGAGCCCTTCTCACTGATCCCTTTAGACACTAATCACACTGGGCAGTAAGAACCATTCTTGGAGAAGGACTGACAGACTTGAGTGGCAAGGGCTGAGGCTGGGCCTCGTTTCACATTACAGCCTATTTACTTCTCAGACAGGCTGATGTCTGGAGCTCAGCCACATGTACAAACACTGTGGACGTACATCTGTGCACACACATAATCCATATACATTTTCCCATGTACACAGACCCCTTGCTGAGCTCAGTAGCTGCTCTCCACTCAGCTGGCTGGGCAGGGGGAAGCAGCAATGCAGAGACACAGTGCTCCATCCTCTCTCTGAGCTCCAGCCCCAAGACATGGGTATATTGTTCCATTCCTTCCTCACCATTCCAGTCCTTATGTATCCTAAAGGTTCAGACACATTCTGCTTTTTCTATTATTACTCAGTGTCTTAATTCCAGCAAAAGCTGAGCACCTGGGAAATGAAGTTTCCCCCTTGCTGCACACATTTCCAACTCTAACTTATTTTCTTCAATAAGTCCTTGTGAAAAACCAACAACAACAAATCCATCTCCAAATAAACTTCACAGAACAAATAAACAAGGAAAATCCTTGTTGCTTCCACCAACAACTGCATAGGACTGATGGAGAGATGAGACAGTGCCTTAATTCCCTAAGGGATGTCTGATGTGACAGCACAAGCAAGGCAGAAGGAAGCATAAGTGGTGTTGAGAAAAAAGACAGAGGTTTCTGCATTTAGGAGGGAGCCTCGTGTCGATGTTCAGACTTGCCCTTGCCAACAGAAAAGGAGATGTGAGAGCCCTGGAGCTCTCAACTCGCTCCAGCACAAAACTGCAGGCAGGGCTGTGAAACCAGTGAGGAAAGAAGGAAGAGACACTTGCCTGCAAACAGCTTCACTGCACCCCTTGAAGCCTGGCTGAAGGTGGAAGAACTTCAGAAGCTGCCACCTGGCTGGCAAGTGCTCTGGCACTTGAGTTGGCATTTGAATTCAGAGGAAACTTGGGTGAAGTCTCAGGCACCACCTTCTCCCTCCTCCCACGTTACAGGACACAGCTCAGCTGAGCCTGGTGAACAACCCCTGGGCACTGCTGACCCCAGCCCCTCCTGGCAGCTGCTCCCAGGACAGCCAGGGAGCGGTTTGGTCCCAGAAGGAATTCTGCCTCTGACACCCAAAGTCCTGATAAGCTGTTATTTGTCATTCACCACACCTGCTGCTGCAGACAAAGCCTGGCCCACAGGCTCAGCTGGGCTTTGGAGCCTTCTCTCCTTCTCCTGGGATCTCACCATCCCTTTCCTCTCTCCAGTACTTGAAGTTAAAATAAAATTGGTAGGAGCAAATACTGGGGAAAAAATACCTTCAGTCAGATCAATGGCTTTTATTTTTACAGCAGTCTTAAAAGTT
The DNA here is from genome assembly GCA_036023395.1 of Myiotriccus ornatus. Classification (NCBI taxonomy): domain Eukaryota; kingdom Metazoa; phylum Chordata; class Aves; order Passeriformes; family Tyrannidae; genus Myiotriccus; species Myiotriccus ornatus. The sequence continues at coordinate 7,319,267 of JAYRBT010000038.1, forward strand.
TCCTTTCTCTTTAACACCATTTGTTTTGATTTTCTTTTGGTTTTCATCATAATAAAGTTACAACCTGAAACAAGGGGATAAAAAAAAAAAAAAACCAAAAAAAAAAAAAACCAACTTTCAAACAGGGCTTTTCTAGGTTTCTTTTTTCACTTAGAGCTGCTGCAATATTTAGAGTCACTAAAATGAGGAAAAATTGCCCTTTTATTCTCACAGAAAGCCTGTTTCAAAGAATCAGCATTTTCCAATGAAAAATGGTTTGTTGAAATTTCCCAACAAGTGCTTTTACAGAGACCATAGTCCTACTAATACTGCCTTTCCCTGTGGAGGGTGCAGAACCCCCTCAGCCTTCCTGGGAGCTGGGTTGTTGTGCATATCAGCTGAGCTAGATGGGATTTGGAGCAGGTTAATGAGAGCAGACACTCATCTTAGGCTTCCCATTTTACAGAGACTTCTGCAGATATAAACCTATTATTATAATTTTCCCACTTTTCCCTGTACCCAAGACACTATTTTTTATCTGCATGTCACAACCAGCTCCACTAGGGGAGGCAGCCCCGTGTCCCAAATCCTGGTAGTGATGCTGTTCCTCCCACGGTGCATTTTGCCTGTAGACACGAGTTATTCTTGTGGTTGTAGGACAGAAAAGACACCACTCTTTTTCTCCCAGCTCTGGCAAGAGTTTGGACATGATTAGGCTTCTCTAAGACCCATCCTCAAGGCCATGAGGGTCACTTTACTCGCCACGGGAGCTTTTACCTCAAGCTAAAACTCTCTTTTGGTGTCTCAACGAGCCGCGTGATTAGGACACATCCCTCTGCAGGAGAATCAATTCCAGTGACCATTTTAAAGTGCTGGAGTGTTGAAAAAGAGCAGCACCGAATCCTTGAAACAGCCTCTCTCCCCTGCCCAGCCCCTGCCTCCACACGATGCAGCTGCTGGCAGAAGATGGAGCCAATCTGCAAAATGAGCATCTCCATGGAGATAAGCCGAGAGCGCGAGAAGGTCAGAGCCAAAGCGTCGGGAGCAGCAAAGGAGTTCTTCAAACTTCATTTCCTTCCAGAGGAATCACTTGATGGAGATTTGTTGAATGTGACACCTGGCTGCCTCGCCTTGCTGGCTCAAATGAGGAGACAAAAGAGGGAGCTAATTGTTTCCAGTGCTTTCAGGTTTAATACGGCGCATTTTTAATTAGGGCTCGAAAGGGGAAGGGAATCAATTACCTCTTGCAGAGCAGACACCACTGGCAGGTGATGCCATGTGGAGAAAAGGAATTGTGGCAGGAAGCTGAGGCTCCCTGACGGGGGAGAGGCCACTGTGCTCCTTGGGGAGCCCTGTGTGTCACATACTCTTGGTGGCTCCAAGGAAGCTTGCCACGAAGTGGCACTGTGACACTGTGACAAGATCAGGGGAAAACGCCACTGAACCACCCTGCTTTGGGGGTGCCCTTGTGCCTGGGGAGAATTTATAACCCCTAGAGAGCATCTTCTCTCCAGGACCTGAGGAGGAGGTAAAGACATCCAACAGAGAGCCCTGTGAACACCCTTTCCCACAATTGTGGTGAGATCTAGTCCCTTTCAAGACACCCTATTCCTTATTCAAGCAGGACTGGGAGAGACCAGAAACTACTCATAGGTGCTTGGTGACCTGTCCTAGGGGAGAGGGAAACAAAGGCACTTTTGTGGTTGGGGTACAGATCTCCAGAGAATTCTGTGCTTGAAGGTCCATCCCGGTGAGCTGGCCTTGAAGGGATGCCAGTGAACAAACACAACAAGCCCAAAGACTGTCTCTAAGGAGCAAATCCCCATGGCACAGTGTTGAGACACAGACACACACAGTGAGAAGCTGGTACTGTTGAAAACTTGTGTTCTTGTGTTCGGATTGTTCAGCAGACCGAAGCTTAGGTCTCCAAGGAGCTCAATTTCATGCCTTTAATGAGAATTATATTTCCTAAGGAAGCAGCCAAAGTCCTTCAATTCTGTGTAATATATCGCAACAGCAGCTGGGTCTCAGGATCCTGCATTCTCAGAACCCTCATACTCAGCCTTTGCCAGGCAAAAATCACAGCCTTTCATGTGTCTTTCTGCAGGACACTTTGGGAAGTGCTGAATTTATTCTCTTTGGTTATGAGTCACTTCAGTGCCTGTTGCTGATGTCTGTACCACAGAGACTCCTCTGCAAGGCCTAAGGGGACCAGTTCAGTTGGCTGAAAAGAGGATTAGTGGAACCATCGAAGGGATCCTACAAAATCCTAAACACCTGCATGGGGCTGGCAGAAACAGCACAGGACCAAGAGCAGACTGGATCCCAACAGCTCTCTGGGGATGGTTCTCAAAGTGTCCTGGACACCTTTTCTGAGCCAGCTGAAAGCAGTCAGTGCTTGGCCAGTTTGGTGGGTGTCTGATGCAAAAAAAACTAGTTCAGTTGTTACACAGGACAAGGGCTCTGAGCTGAGTGATGCCGCAGTCTGAGGACGGAAATCAGCTCCTAAAAATAATCTGCGACATTTCGATTGTGAAGTTGGACCTAACATAGTATATGACACTGTAAAGCTGAAAAGAATAAAACAAGAACAGTGTCCATTAAAATAAAATAAGTACAGACTGAGTGCTAAAGAAATAGATCCAATAGTGAACTTCACCTTACAAGTGTAAGACTGAGCTCAGGATTTTATTGCCAAGAAGAATGTGGGTTTTTTTCCACTTTGTGTCTTTCTATTTCTTCATATTTTCTCAATGAATCTCTGGAAGATGCTGTTTATGGACAAAATGTAGCATGCTTCATGGGAGATTTATTAATAAGAACTGCCAAATTCATAATTACTTTCTGGGCACTGAAATTGTTTGGCCTTATCAAATAAATGAGAATAACCACTGATTATTGTTTTTGGAGAAAGGAGTAGCTGGTAATAAGCTAAAAAACATGCACATATGAGAAAGAGAGAGATAATATAAATGGACAGAGATGTGTTCATGTAGAAGTTTGAGTGGTCAAATGACTCATCTGTCTGAAAAAGGAAACATAATTTTCCTATTGCGAGGCACTCCAGCAGTCAGTAGTGCTTTCACTCCAGCACTATGGATGGACTTCTTTTGTTTTCCTGATCCTCTTCTGCCACTGCCTTTTTATGGTGCAGAGGCAGCTGGACTTTCCCTCTGTTGCTTTTAGTTCAAAAAATCGGAAACTCTGTTCAACGGAAATTTAATGACAGCAAAATACTCATCAAGACCTCGAGTTTTTAAACTTTTTCCACTTGCAGGGCAGAACAGCCACACCTGATCCACAGGTGCAATGCTAGGCAGTTTTTTTAGAAGTGTTTACGGGCTTTTTTACACTGGCCCTGAGGTTTCTGAAAGGTATAAAACGTGTCAGCTTGTGATTAGCAACTGCCACCACCCCCAGACGCTCTGGAAAATCCAGCCAGCTGCTCCAGGAAACCTTGTCCACAGGTATGGGAGTGAAAAAAGTTTCACAACCTTCAAAAAAAAGAAGGTGCCTGTGCCCACTCACTTTTTCAATGTGGAAATGGACATTTGTCTTTACTGATGTGACTTCAGGTGCTCTTCAAAATTTTTTTGGATGTGCCCAAAGGTGCACTGTGGGTCAGACCCAAGTGCTGTCCCAGCTGCTGCAGCCCCCAGCCCTAGGCTCTTCCCGCTCCTGCAGGACCCTGCACTGCTCCAGAGTGGGAACGGCGTTTAACTCCTTTCAGGCTGCTGACTTGGGGATTCCTCTCTTTCCCACTTCCCAGCTTTTGCAGATTTTTCCCCTCCTCTCCTCCTGTGATGATTTATGGGGGGAAAGTATAATTCTAAAATGAATAATTGATATTCTTTCAAAGCTATCTCCTTTACTCTACTTGTTCTCTTAATTTACTCAGTTTATAGCAACTGATGACAGAAGCCTATTGTTTTGCTGAAACATTAACTTCACAAAGTCATTCCGCTCCCATCTGCAGCACTAAAATTAATGATTCCCTCTGCAACATCTGTTTAATTAACTATCGGCACCATAGAAGAGGCATCCAAATACCCCAGCGACTAAATCAGCCTCAAATTAGGGAAATACGATGTTAAATTGTATCAGAGAGAAGCAGAGATTATCCTTTTGAGTGCTGACACTCATTAGCTACCAGCCACCCCATGTATCTTCAGCGTGAAGAAGTGTCAGCAGCTCTTTGCCATAAAGTTTTCATTTAAGGGCTGCTGCTCTTTTAGCCGTGGTGATTGGGAAGAGGAGGGGGTGGAGGGATGTGGATGAGTTTAAGGCAGTGCTCCATCATCTCTGCTGACGGATCTGTTGCTGGGATGAAAGATAAAGGTGAAACAGTGCTGCCACGGAGCAGTGAGTACGTTGTCATCATGCTGTTGGAGGCTGGTTCCAGCTTCCCAACTGCCTGGCCATTCCCTGCAAAGCAGGGCCCTGAAAAAGCTGCCACTGAGATCAGGGATATCTGGGGATACAGCTGGAGGTACCAGTGTCCTGCCTCCACGTGAGAGATGGGAGAAGGCAGCTCTGACCGGGAAAGAGGGAAGGGCAAGTGATTTGGACACTCAGTGAGGTCTCTGAAGCCTCCAGGGGTATTAAAAAGTTCCTGACAGACCCCGCTGCTGATGGAGCTGCGTGGCCAACTTTGCACGGGCAAGGCGCAAAACAAGGGGGCTGATTCAAGAGTTTTTGGTTGGTTTGTTGGGTTTTTTTATTATTATTTAATCTTTTCCCTACTTTGAACTCCCCCTTATGTTGCCGTGGCAACAAATGCGGCGTGAAATTGCAAGTTTGCAAAACGCACTAAGTCAGCAGCAGCGGGAAAACGGCTCCGGTACAGGGAAAGGAGTAGGAGAAGGGTGGGAGATGGGCAGCGAGGGAGCCTGGCTCCCACCACTGGCTGAGGAGAGGGAAAAAGAGAGGGAGAGGGAGAGGGAGAGGGAGAGGGTGCGGCTGTGGTCGGGCAGGGAGGGGCAAGGTGGGCAGCAGTAAGAGGAAGGTGCTGTAGCTTGGATTCCCACTGTTGTAGTTATTAAAACACACACCTACACCCACACAGGCTGCTGTCTATCCAGTCAGTCGTGCTGCCTGATGTGAACTTCCTCAGAAAAGAGAACCCTCCGGGGATTTTCACCACTCCTTGGTGAACTCGGGAAGCGTGAGGTTGTTCACTTTAAAGAATGAGCCTGAACTCCTGGAAGCACTGAAATAACTCTGAGGTTCTTGTCTAATGCGTGAGCTCAGGTCAGGAAAGTGCATCCACTGAGTCCTCTAGGGTGAAATTTTTCAAAAGCATACGGAGTCCGAGGCTGAGTGCCCACAAGGGCCAGACTTTCATCAGAGCTCAGCTCCCATTTAGGCAGCTAATTAATCTTTGCAAACACCTCAAAGTATCCAAACTGCATCTGCAGCTGTGATGTTGCCCTGAAGAATGGCTGTGGCTAAACTAAAACTGCTCAGTTTAAAAATCCATTTACTCTTGCTTCAGAATAGTATCTGCTGCCTTTCTTGGCAAACTGTTTCTGATTGCTGATTCTTGGCTTAAAGAACCAATGCATGTCTGCAAGACTGCTCTGAAATCTGGCCTTTACCTTGTCCACACATCAAATATATACTTAAGCACCAGGCAGGAGTTGAATTTGGCTCCTTTATACCTGTGTGACCAACTTAGAGACAATGTGTTGGCACACTGGGTGCATCTATAAATGGTGAATAAGTTTCAGAGGGAGTAGGGAAGTGCAAAATTATTGAGGCTGCTGTGAGACAACAAGCAGAAATACCACTCTTTATTCAAGAGGAGCTAAAGTCACTAAACATTATTATTTATACAAGATCTGTGTCACCCTCGCCTTCTGCTGAGAATAAGCCCTTTTTAGCCCTTTCCTTCCTGCCTTTTTCCAAAGATCCCAGTTGTCTCTGTGTCTTGCCATTGGTCTCAGTGGACAACTCCAACCCCATCAACTTGGGGTTTTCAAAGGTGGCGTTCTCCAGTCATCCACTCTCTTTTTTCCCAGCAAAGATGTAATCACTAAGATTTGGCTCAGTTTAAGGACAGCCAAGGTTTTTATGTCTCCATGGAAGACACTCCTGAACATTCCTTTGACTGAACTCTCAAAGTGGATTTGTCAGAACTTCTTCAAGTTTGAGATAAGTTTATATAATTCATGGTGAGAATGTTTGAGACCATTACAAGAAGTTCTGACTTGTTTGCTTTAAAAGTTAATTCAAACTAACATACTCAAACATCCCTTTGTAGGCGTGTTCTATAGTTACTTCCTGCTCAGGACACAATTGCAGATGAGTGGCCCAGTTAATAAAATCCTGACTTATTGAAAGAGGCTCCTTGTGTGACTCCAGTTTCTTCCCATGTGACACGTACCTACATCTGTGACATCCCCACACCTCAGCACACGAGGAGGCAGAGCCTGTAGCTGCTTTCCCAGTGCTCATGTGCTGAGGTTATTGGCAGAACTCTACTGACAGAGCATGTAGAGAATGTACCAAACCACATTTAAAAGTGTGACATGAAATTCAAAAGCAGCCAGGGGAATTACAACACTCTGCAGCAGGATAAGATGCTAAAGGAGCATGAAACACATGCTATGCTTAATGTGATTTTTTTTTTTTTTTTGTAAGGCTGCTTCCTTTCCAAGCTTGCCAAGGAGTACATCGTGCTGTCAGGGTACAACCTCAGACATGAGCAGCCGTGGCAAGAGTGGTGAGATGGATACAGAGCCAGAGCCAGCACAGTTTATGCCTCTGCCTAGATAAGGGAGTCAGGTGAGCACCAGCTATAGCACAACACACAGAATCTCTCAACACACAGAGAGATGAAGAACAGAAGTGTTATTCCAGGTGCAGAGGATCTCCAACCCTGGATGTTACTGATAATGTAAGGAGAAGGAAGATAAGGAGGTTGAAGGCATCAGGTGAGAGAGTGTCCCTGGGATAACCAGAGCTGGAAAACGAGGTATCAATGTTTACTTGGCAAAGTGGCACATGGCTTGGAAAGCCAAGAGATGGGGAATGAGAGATTGCTTGGGTGGTGCACAGAGAAGCCAGCAGGGACTGGACCAACAGTATAAGGGGGTCTGCACACACACAAGGGGTAGGAGAGTCACTGTCATGTTGGATTTATAATTTTAAAAAGATAAGATGAAATAAAAGTGGGAGAAGATATAAGGGGAAAAGGTGGCCCAGGACTACATAACAGATGAGTGCAGGAGCTGGGAATTGATTCCTGAGACTCACAGTCCTTAGCCCATTATAACAAAAACCACTGAACACAAGGAGTCTCTCTCTTTGCTCTTATCCTCAAGGTTTGGGGTTATGTATGTATTTATTTATTTACCAAACAGGGAGGAATGACAAACAGAATGAGAAACACAGAGTGCAGAAAGAAAGCTCATAAAATCCTTTTCATATCTTTAATCAATCATGACTAGTGTGTCTCCCATACATTTTTTTTTCAGTTTAAAATAGAATAAAGATGTCCCCTCACATCATAATCTGTCTCCAGGCAGCTGTGCTCCTTACATCAGCACAATGACCCAAACTGCATGGCTGTATTAACAGATACGATCTAGGCTTTAATGGAGTTCAGCAACTGGGATTAGCTCCCTGTAATGCAGTTTGGGCTGTCAGGCACTATATGGAACTGCTAACACATTACAAGTTATAGGCATCAATTCTTTCTAAGTGAGAAGCCATTTCAAATTCAAAACACTTCAGACCTAATAACAGGAAATTATCTTGATGGATCCCCTTCAACGTGGGAAAAAAAAGAGATGAGGAGAGAGGGTCAGGAGTCCAATCAAAACAAAATCGTATCAAGGCTTTTTTTTTCTCCCTCCAGAGCAAAGCAGAAGTGTGGATTTAGATGTCAGGGTGGGAACAAATTGTGGAAATGGGAGGCAGAAAGAGAAAGAAAGTTTGAAACTTACATTATAACAGGAGAAAGGGAAAGTTCACCTGGCTGCTTGTTCAGTGTGTGCCAGAAGCATCAGTCTGACCCAGCAGGGATTTCTCCTCTAAGAAAACTGTTTGAAAAGTCCCTTGTAGTTCCTTAGGGTATTTTACAAATGGAGCTGAGTTAGAAGTTAGTTAGTTTTCATAAAATTATGGAATAGTTTGGGTTGGAAGGGACCTTAAAGATCATCTCATTCCACCCCCTGCCATGGGCAGGGACACCTTCCACTATCCCAGGCTACTCCAAGCCCCGTCCAACCCGGCCTTGTACACTTCCAGGGATGGGGCAGCCTCAGCTTCTCTGGGCAACCCGTGCCAGGGCCTCACCACCCTCTTTTTAATTTTTTTTCCCCCTTAACTTTCATATTTTAAGGATGCTCAAAGTGAATATCCTCAATGAGACCTGATTTTTCAGATGAGGGGACACTTGATGCTTCCTGAAAGGCAGGTCCTTCTCAAAATCACCTTTTTTCAAGTACACATTTGGAGTCCACTCTCCAAAAGTGTGCACATTGTCTGAAAATATTGTCCATTTCCTCCTTTGACCCCTTGGAATGGTCCAGAGCTAGAAAATCCAGGAGAAGAGGAAGGGTCAGAGTTCCAGTGATGAGCACTGACTAGCTGAGCTACTGATGAGTTGTGTGTTATAATTCATCATTTTTAAACCTAACGTGCCTGAAAGCTTTCTGTGGTGTCAAGCTGAGTCATTTCTGCCCCTGAAAGGGCAGACTAGGGAGGAGAACTTTATTTCATCTCTCAGCACTGTGGCTGTGCACCAATCCTGCCACTGTCCCATTTTCTCCACATCTGTCTGTCCCTCTCATCCCCGGCACGTGCATTGGCCAAGCCACCATCTGACATCCCAGAGACAACAAAGCTTCCCTGAGCTGGCAAAAGAGTCCCCTAAGGAAAAGAAAAAGGACTGTAAACAAATTGAAAGCAAGACAGACAAACCAAAAGGCAGATTTTCCTTTTAGCACTTTTTTTTTTGGAAGAGGAAGGGAGGGAAGTCCCTTATGGCCAGAAATCCAGACTGCTGTGGATCTGGAGCTCAAGTCAGAAGCCCAGGGAAAAGACAGCTCTTCACCAGTGGTCAGGAGGGACTGCAAACACAACAAAGCATCTTGTAGAGAAAACAGCACAGGGTAGTCATTAGGGACTGGCTCATTAGTCATAGAGCATCCACACATGCTGATGGCTGAAGGCAAAATATGACCTTAAGTTCCATTATCACACCAAACACAGTGTCTGTTGTTGCAGGGGAGAACAACAGAGAGTGAATGTGCTGCATGGCATGTGAGGGGCTTTGATGGCTACAAGGTGTCACAGCAGCCATAAAGGTGCATGTTCCTGCTTATCACCCCTGTTGGGGTGGAAACTCAGACCTGGGACTGTGCCAGGTAAGGGCACTCTGGTATAAATGTGCTCTGCTCCAAAGGGCTTTCTCCCTAAATACCTTAACTCTCCCAGTGGATGAATATCAACAGAAAAGAGAGTCCAAGGCAGCAGTGTGATGACATCAAAGTTGCTGGATAACCAACTTCTCCCAAAAAAGCCAAAGCAGAAGCCAGCCCTGGCAATGGAGGGAGGGGAGTGTTTCACAAAGGGCAAAGCATCCAGTCTGCTGAGAACTGAGAGTGCTCTCAAAGTCCCTGAAAACACTATCTCCACACCCATGAAAGGTGATATTTATGTTCATACACTGGGTGAGCCCTGAATGCTGCTGTATTAAAAGAAAAGAGGGTGTGACTGAAGTGATGGGAAAGGCTGCATGCTGGAAACCTGCATAAAGATCAACTTCATGTGCAACTGTGTCTTTTCCCTGGGTTCCCATCTCACCTGAATGAGTCTGACTTTCTTCCAGCACCCAGAAAAAAATTAAAAAGTGCTAAGTGTCCTATGGCTTTCCACGAGATGACCCTAAATTTGTTTTCTTTTTGCCTGAGGAAAACAAGAACACTTTTTCTATTTGAAATCATATCTAGAGTAAGATTTCTCAGAGCACTTTGGGACCAAGGTTGCTAGATCAGATCAGCTTTTGGTCTGTTGACCAGAGGAGCAGAGCTCTGTTCAAGTGCTCCCAGGGCTGCAGATGTGAAGTTCTCTAACACGCATTAGCCCCTTCATTTTCTTACTGAAAGACTAAATGCATCAATATCATAAAAGTGTAATAATGAATGAAGTCGTAAATACAGGTTTAACCTAACACAGTGAATCTCAAAGTGCCAAGGAGGGATTTGGAAAGACTTTTTAAAAGTTTTCTTTTCTGGGGGCTTGTAATGCGGGAACAGGTTTTAATGGGAACCACTGGCCTCCTGCTTCCAGGAAGATAATGTTGGGTTGGCTCAAATGAAGAAGGATCATCAACATGTTCTCAGAGCTTCTTGCTTTGGCACTGAGGAAGATTTAGCACGTTCCTATATCCATTTCCTCCACAGCTCTAATCTTAACAACCCACCTACTGCATGCGAAATGAACATCCCAGCGCTTCATAATGGGGACAGGAAATTAATTCCTCATAAAGGGCCTTTTTTTTTTTTTCTACTCCTCTTATTAAGACTCCTCAGCCCTGTCAACAGCCAGCTGAGCTTCCACGAGTCATAAAGGTGCATTTCTGCAGTCTCATTTCCTCAAGTCTCTCTCTTGATGGATGGTGCCCATTAATAACCTTCACACTGGGCAAGAGCAGCTGCTGGGGATTCAAGGGACCTCGTGGGACAAGGGAACCCTGACCCTTTAGGGAGGCACTCAGGAAAGTGGAGACTCAAAGCAGGGAGCTGATGGTGTGAATCTGCTTTGCTCAGTCCCTATTAGAGGCAGCAACTATAGAAAAAAAGACCCTCCCTGGCCTTCCTGACCAAGGATTCCCATGGGAACCCTCAGAGCTGGACCACTACCCTGAGGAGAACAATATCTGAAGCAAAGTCATTCGTTCTGGAATCTGATGCAACTTTTACTTTTCTGCATCTTTAGCACCCACTAAGGGAATGCAACCATGATTTCAGGATACAGAATTTCCAGGACAAGATCTTAAGAGGAAAAAGTCCATGGAGGTGTCTAAAATGGACATTTATATGTCCTTTCCTGACATATAAATTAGCCAAGAAGTGTAAAGCCCCTACATTTTTTATTATAATTTTTCTCTCCAACTCATAATCTGTTGGGAATTTTTTTTTTGTGGATGTGACTAATCTTTAATTATAAAGAATATCATTTTAATGGGAACATTAAAATGGACCAAGTTATATTAAAATGACAGATCTGGTTTAAAACTGTGCTGTTTCACCTAGGCTTGAGCTCAGCAGCATCATACAAGCAGAGATGATGTTTAGAGAGATGGATCCTAAAACAGCAGGCAAAATTCTTGTGAAATGAAAATGGATCATCTCTATGAGATATGGGTTTAGAAGCAGCTGAGTGAGAATTTGGAGCTGATATCAAAAGCTGGAGGGCAGTGTAAAAAAACCACACAGATTGCATCCCAAATTTTGGTAGAAACCTTTAAAAAAAAAAAAAAAATCATGTAGCTATCAAAAATAAAAGCACCAGGGCAATTCAATGATCTCAAAACTAGGGAAAATATCCCGGGAACATGATGTTTGGAACTTTCCTCAGTTCCCTTCTCAAAATGTTATGTAACATTTAATTTTGAATTTTCACAGACCTGCACCATGTAAACTATGGAACAGCAGCATAATGTGGCTCTTCACAGGATTTTAGAGCTTTTCAAGCAGGCCGAGATGAAATGTTCTGTAGAAAAGTACAGTTATGCCGTGGTTGCCTAGCAAATGTCTATGAGAAAGTGTTTCTCTTTAAGGAGAAAAACAAATTAAATATAAACCTTCTGCAAGGCCATGCTCCCCGGGGACAGCAGATTTCTGTAAGACTCAGAGGGCAAAATTGTCAAAATCTCTTGTTCAAGTAGAGGCAGCACATCAGAGCCACAGAGAGCAGAAATATTAAAGTGAAAAACCCTGGTAGTTCTGGCTCAAAGTCAGAACTAGCTGAGTGCTTCTACATCTCTTGACCCCAGGGAGTTATTAGTAACATTTTTAAAGTCATCTTTAACATTATGTGTCTTTTGTTTTTAATATATTAAGAAATTACACCCCAAAGGGGAATGGACTCCTGAGTTCTGTGTCAGTCCCTGAAAGACTGAGTTGGCATCTCTAACTCCACAGCCAAGTCTGTGTGTCCATGAAGGGAAATACACCCCGTGTCTGCCTCCTAATGGGTATTAAACTGTCTTTGGGAAGGGATTAATGAACTCTTGGCTTTTCAAGCTCTTCCTTCTTTTGCAGAAATATTTTTTTAAAAAATCATTCGAATTCCCACCAGAATCTTTTTCTACATATTAATAAACAGAGCAATTGGCAACAGGGAGTCTCTGATGACTTGGCTTCTGCCTTTCACTCAGGGGGATCAGATGAGGGCCACAGGAGTCCACTAAGGGCTGTATTTAAAGAGACAAACACAGAAGAACCTGTAGGTGGATGTCCAAAGCCATAATCCTCAATGCCACGGAGTGAGAGCTGGAGAGAAACACAGTCTGTCTTCATTCTGCTCTGGCCCTTTCCCCTCCAGCTTTTTTGTGCTTCCATAAGGATTAGGTGTGGAGTCCTTAATTAAGCTGGGCTTAAACCCTGTTGCCCACCCAACAGCAATATGTTCCTTTAACAATTCCACCAGAAGACCAAAAAGAGATATTTCCTGAGTGCTCAGCAAGAGGCTTTGACCTGTTAACTACATACAAGTCCCTTCTACAGATTAAATCCAGGGTCTATTCATCCTTTAGCAGGGGACTGATTTATCTGAGCTCAAGCCATGAAGGTGCTGCCTGTCAAGGGCTATTGCCCATGTTCCTTCCAATCCTTCAGAAACAGGGAATAATTTTTTGACCTGGGTTTTCGAGATGCTGGGACAAGAGTGAGAATAAATATTCTCATTCCTGATCATTCCAGGAGAGTTTAATTTATACATTTTGTGTCTGGGAGTCTTTCCAATCCGTATTAAGTTTGCTGAAAGGAAAGAGTATCGTTTAAGCCAAGGGATCCAGGATGGAACAGCTCTAAAAAAAGACTTGATGTGTCTCTTCCCCTATGAGATGTGAACAGCATTATTAATAAAAACTCTGGAATATCTCTTGGGAGAAAAATCTGGAACTTGTGAAAGTGAGAAAACAGTGTGGACATCCCACAGGGATGCTTATGATCCTAAAGTGGTTTCCTACACAAACACAAAGTAGAAGGTTACTGAGAGCAGGAGACTCTGCTTCACTCTGGTCACTGTAGTGACCTGCAGTGTCTGAAGGACCCTGCTGTGGCCTCAGGGTCTCAAGACAGGCTGGAGGAAGCACCAAGCCACGAGGAGGCACCAGGGAAGCTGGAGGGACAGGGCAGACCCCTCAGCACACTTTCTTAGGCTGTGTATCCCTACTCAAATCCGACAGCCAGTATTTCCTGCAGAAAAGACTCATGTCTGGGATGAGACCTGGTGTGACTGCTGCGACTGTGGAAAGGGCTCTCCATACATCTTTCCGAACAAAGACAGGGCTGTGCTGATCTGCAGCCCCGTGATTGAGGCACTTGGCACTCACCAGCCTTTCCTAAACCCCAAGGGGCAATTCCCAAAGGGATCATTACTGCGGAATGCCCTCACTGGTTGGGTGGATGCTCCTTGCATAAACAACACAGCAGCAAACAAATTAATTACCTCATTGTAAATACCTGTTTCCAGCCTGGAAAATTGTTCATCAGTCTTGTCTGAAGCTTCTGATATCAATTCTCAAGCTCTCCTGGCTTCCAGTGGTGGCAAGATGGAGCATGAAGCACGTAGTAGAAGTGACTCCATGTTTGTCTCCTCCTCAGCTATTTACAGAAATGTTTAGATGTTGGGGTAGTTCGATTTATGTGCCTTATCTACCTCAAACCAGAGAGAACACTTCCCTTCCCTTACAAACACTGCTTAATGGATCTCTAACAGCCCTGCTTTCACAACATCAAAGGCACAAGAAAATAAAGGGGAGAAGGACGAACCAAACAAACAACTCTTTATTGTTTCCAGGTGTCCCTGATTAGGGGTGGAGGAAGAAGTGGAGAAGAGAGAGGGGAGAGAGATAAGCAAATTGCAGTTGGGTCCTCGGCACAAGCTCATCATACATAAACATAGCAGACAAAAACGCCCTGGGTGTTAAAAGGAGAAGTTCTTAACTCCTAAAGATCCCAAGTGTTCAAAGGATGTCTGAAAACAGACTTGCAGCTCCTTGTCAGGCCTGTTTGCCTTCTCAAAGCTCTGCAGACAAGAAGCAAAAAGCCAAAGCGGTGTTACCCCCCGCCCCGCCCCGTGGAAGGCTGGGCTCCATCACAGCAAACCAGTTTGGAGATGGGAAATACTGGGGGAAACCCCCTTCACCCTCAGTATAAGGGATAAAACTCATCCAGTGTCCTCTCTTTTGGGGTAACACACTTCTTCATCCGGCTCAGGCACTGGAGGATGCTCATTACACACATTTTTATTGATCTTGAGCACATTCCTGCACAAAGTTATGCTTGAAAACAGGTATAAAGATGTGATTTCCTTCCCTCTAGCACTGTATTACCTATGTCCTATGAACTATTAACCAACTCCTATGAACTAGACTGGCACACAAACCAAAGCAGCCCCCACATGCATGAGAAATGGGTTGGGCCAAAATGAGTTGGAGACATTCATTATATTCTAACAAAACTCTTTTGCTGTACTTTTTCCAGCCTCCTAAGCAGCCCCATGTTTTGCTCCTGCTTTTCTCACTTTATAACACCCTCCATTCTTATTTTCCTTTATGATCTTTTTCTTCACTGACTGTAAAAAAACCCCTCGATTTGACAGCATTCAGTTTTGAAAATCAAGGAGTCCATAAATAAGGCTCAAGACAGACCCAAATATAGTCTCCAACAGGAATGATAACTCTTACAAGGCTGGACAGCACCTTTTCAGTAACACCTTTTGATAAGCAAATGCCACTGAATGGGATGGGATCACAGAGCTGGTATTTTTAAAAATGAAAAGTTCAGGTGTTTTTACTCAAAAGCATTACATTTCTCCTGAAATGTAGCGGGGGGGGAAGTGGAGTGGGGAAAATAGAACGAAATATGAAAAGGTGTAAAGGGAACATTTCATAGGATTTCATCCAGATCCTTCCACCCATTTCCCTCACACTACAATTTATTTTTAACTTTACCTGTTATCCTGATTCTGGATAGGAAAAGGTATTGACAATCTCATGCTGTAGAGGCGAGAGGAGGGAAGATGAGAAGGCTTCAAAGCAGCTGGTGCAATCCAGGGCCCAGAATATAAATGAGAATTAAATGCTTAATTCCTGCTGGTGGTGCTTGCAGTCCATTGCGGTTTCTTGCTGTAACACAGAGGAGGAAAGAATGTGATGGGCCTGTGCTGCTCTTGTGTCTCTTGAGTCCAGAAGTGGAGACTATTTGAATGTTTCCTTAATGGGCATCCTTAGTTCTGAGCACTTCAGGGAAACCTGTGTCACACAAGTGCTCCCACAGCAGTGGAAGTGGTGACAACTGGTTTATTTCTTTCTCTTCTACAGCTGCTCTGGCTCTGAGCTCAGTCTCAGCCTCTCCATCAATAGATTGCCTCATTTATTTAGATATCTCTCTTCTTCTCCCTTGTTTCTTTCTAGAAAATGTGTAAAAAAAAAAAATCAATAACTTTTAGGACCCCATCTTCCTGTCATTTTTTTTTTTAAGTGGGACTCTTTCAAAAGGTAATCAGGAGAAGCAAATGGCCAGATGATGCTCGCAAATAAGCTTCATTTTCTTTGAGGAACAAGTTTAAAAATTCATGTTTTATTATTTTTTTCCTGCAATATGGGAATTAAAATAATGAGAATTTGTTCACCCTGGCCAAAAGCTGTTTTCAATGTGGAGGTCAGTTTGAGCCACTTCTCAATGATTCCCAAGGTGAATTTACTGCCAGAAATGTTGATCTGCAACGTTTTCTCTAAATGTGGTCTTACCTCTTTTTTAAATGCAGTCCCAAACTCCTCATTCCTCTTTGGTCTATCCTGTACCTACAACTCACCAGTAGCTTCACTGCTTATCCCATGACTTCTCCCATCCCAGACAAGGGATGGATCAAGAGTGATCCTCTCTGAAATGCTCCTGAATGAGATCAGCAGAGACACAACAACCAAAGTCAGAAAATCCCTTCTAACAAGTGGTTGAAGACACTGTTGAGTTTTGCAGGAGAGAGCAGCATCCAGCAAAGAATTCTCTGCTTGGCAGCCTGAGATGCTCAGCTTCAGGACATGTCAGGAGTCACCTGTGTGCCTGGGCCTTTGCTGCCTGGAAGGATTCCCTCTCCAACTGGCAGAAAGTATATGGAATATTATAGTGCATTAGCTGTACTATACTGTACTCCACAGGATCAGGAAATGGCTGTTATCATCTCCCCTGTGAGATAATGAGCATTGCTTGGGGTCTTTCCTTCCCTCTATCAGCAAATCCTTCAGGTGACATAAAATGTGGACTCCCAGACGTGTGGCCATGGTTGTGTTTCAGAGGGGAGCTCTCCAACACCCTCAGGACTGACCGTGGGTCACTCTGCTCCAAGATCCAAGGGCTGGCAGGTTTGAACATACCCTACAACGTGCATCTCCTTAATTCTCAGTTCCCACACACTCAGGAGAGATCCACACCCCCATTCGTTTGTCCCTGATGGTTTAATTAGTACCTGAACCATTCAACACTCACCTCTTCACTTGTCATTTTCATTTAAATGTCACCTCCCAAACTCACTAAGGAGTGAAAGGAAGGGGGAAATTTTCAAATGAAGGAATTCTGCCCTGTCTTCTGGATTAGCCACCCATTTAAACCAGTGTTTGCCTATCAGAGACTGGGAGGGGAAGGAGCAACCCTAATTTGAGATATGAAAAGGGTAAGAGACAGAGGAGACACAGCTGAGGAAGAAAATGCTTGAATGATGCACAGAGACAGGGAATCCAGTGCCACGTGAGACCTCGGGATCCAGGGAGATTTTTACTAATGGTCTCTGCAAGTCTTATTATTTCATACATATTCTTGTCTCTCTGACAAAGATACTGCATAAATCACTTCCCCTTGTCCCAAGCTGACCCCTTAACCTCTGAGAGATAATGAGGCACTGTACCTAGCATCTTCTAATGCTGCCAAGATCTATATCAAAGAACATTAATTCTCCATGATAACATCTCTATTTATTAATGCAAATGCCTTTAATCCTTCCCCAGCCTCTGCTCAGCTAGCCACCTTTAGTTTTATTACTGAAATTTCCTTGGAATCAGGTAAATTGGCTTAGTGTCCCCAGAAGGTGGATGTCACTAAGAGCTGAAGTCTGATGTGTCCCCCTTGGCATTGACACTCACCTCCTGGACAGATTAGCTCCCAGACTCATTACACTTGGCAGGGGCTACATGTTGGGGCTTCCCAAAGGTGCTGGAGCATTTGTATTCTTTCTACAGAGGTCAGGAAATAACTCATAATTAATAATTTTGTGACTTTTGCCCCTCCTTGTTGGTAATATTTGCCAGCTGTCAGTGAGCAGACTGGGATTTCCCCCTCTCCTCCCATTCTCCTCCCCAGTGTTGTGTGCTGCTCAAAGTTATCTTCCAGGTTGTTTCTGGAGGAAAAACCTTGCAGTGCAAGTCTGCTTTTCATGCTGGCTGTCACATGTGCTGGGCCATTTACTTTTCTTAGGACTGGATCGTGGAACTATGTGTATTTATGCTAAACAATAATCTTTTCCAAGCACAGGTTACCAAGGAAGTAAGAAAAAAGCCTTAACTCTCACAAACAGGCCAATGGAGAGAAGAAGGTAACTCTATTTCAATAGAATAGACACTTCCAGAGATGAGGCAGCCACAGCTTCTCTGGGCAACCTGTGCCAGGGCCTCCCCACGCTCACAGGGAAAACTTTTCATATAATATCCAGTCTAAACTTACCCTCTGTCAGTGTGAAGCCATTCCCCCTGCTCCTGTCACTCGATGCCCTGGTAAATAGACTCTCTGCATCTTCCTTTAGGCTCCCTTCAGGTACCATCCCACCTTATTTGAGTGGGAAACGATTCTGAGGGTAGTGCCTTGGGGTGGGGAGGTGAGAATAACCATTTACTCTACAGGAAGCTGGGAAAAGGAACACAAACCCAGCAGTGCAGCAGTCTGGGTGGATGCTCAAAAGCTTCACGGGAGGCCAAAAAGACAGGCAAGAGACCAGGGAACTCCATGGTGGGAAGTGTTTGCACACTGCTGCACCAAAGCACAACTCTGCTCCAAGATGCAGTGACAGGAATGACCCTGGAGAACAAGGTGACATGAAAATTCTGGATCAACTGTACACCTCTACCTCTAGTTGGTTCTGGCTGTACCCTCAGGCACAGGGGGACAGGGATTCAGGCTCTATTGCTGACACATATGATATGAATAGCATGGAAAAGTCCTCAGTTCCCTGCCTGTACAGGAATTTTAGAAAACTTTTCCTTCCTGCACTCCTTGGCTGCTTGATTTGTCAGGGCAGGCACCTTCTGCTATTAAGTTTCTGTACAGAGGGCAGCACTGCAAGGTTTGAAACTCAAATTTAGTCTCTGAATATAACATCAATATTACTACCTAATAAGCATCAGACATCAGCCCATAAGCAGAGCAGAACAAATGCTTCCTTCACACAAACTGGTATTATCGTCCCATAAGGCACTGACAGACAAAAGTGGAAAATCAATGTTAGAAACTGAATATCTGGACTGAACTCCAATTTGTCCTGTGGTCCAATCTGGCACCTATTCTCCTCTTCCTATTCAAGCCTAAGTCCTGTCGACATCAATGGGAGCTCTTCGCAATTATGGAAGGAGGGAAGAAAAACATAACACACTCTGTAAGGCTGCAGCTCTATCACCTTTTCCTTTCTTGGCCATCAAATGCTGAAAGAGTGACCTTGTTTTCATTAACAGGAACACCTTGTGAATGAATACAGGATGTCAGGTGGAAACAGAGGTAGGCAAGGCAAAGAAATCATTAGAAGTAGTTTCAATACTGCAGAGTGAGATATTCACTATTTTATAACTAGTCCCTCTGAGTTTTAATTAGAGACATCAGGCAGTTTGTATATTTTGCCTAATATTGTGCCTTAATATCACACTACATATGAAGCCAAAGTTTTCCTAGTTTAAACAATTATTTTTTTTTGCTATCACTCCACTCCACCACATGGCCAATCCCACTCTGAAAGCTGGGAGACAGAGCAGTTTAGAGGGTGCAGGGCCACGAGAAAACCTGTGCTTGGGAGACTCCTGGCCCAGTTTTGCAGTCTCTGGAGATTTACATAATTCAGAACAACACTGGAGGTTTCAGTGTGTGGAAGTGTAGAATTAAATCTGCAAACACTTCAGACTCCCTGACGTTGCAAGTTGAGAAAATCACTATAAATAAAGTAGCACTCTGGAGCACTGAATTGGATTGCAACAGAGGTGGCACTTTTGGAATTGTTTGGATTGATGCTCCTCACAGATCCCCAGCAACTCCATCTCCTGCAGGGTGAGGTCCCTTGAGCAGCAATGAGCTCCTCTGAAGCCAGCACACCTGGACTTGAGAGACACCAGGGGCATTTTAAAGACTTAGGACAGTCACTTCTGTTACATAAAGTTCTTGTTCTGGGATCCCAGAACAGGATTTGACCCTGCGGAAGGAAAACCCCCAGCAAAATACCTGCCACAGCTTCTCTGGGCAACCTGTGCCAGGGCCTCCCCACCCTCACAGGGAAGATTTTTTTCCAATATCCAATCTAAACCTACTCTCTTTCAGTTTGAAGCCATTCCTCTTTGTCCTATCCCTTAACACCCTTGTGAACAGTCCCTTTCCATCTTTCCTGTTGCTCCCTTCAGTCCTGGAAGGCCACAGTCAGGTCACTCCAAAACCTTCTCTTCTCCAGGCTGAACAATCCCAACTCTCCCAGCCTTTCCACCCAGCAGAGCTGCTCCATCCCTCTGATCATCTTGGTGCCTCCTCTGGACTCTCTCCAGCAGCTCCATGTCCTTGCTGTGCTGTTCCCCAGGGCTGGAGGCAGCTCTGCAGGGCAGGTCTGAATCCTGTCCCCCCACTGCTCTGGATGCAGCCCAGGCCAGTTGGTTTCTGGGCTGGCAGCACACACAGATTTGCAGAGGCATTTGGGTTTACACTGCAGGGGCCCAGGGATCTGCTCTGCTACAACAGGCTCAGGCTCTCACTTCTCCTAACCCACACAATTAACTCCAGCAGTCCCAAAGCCCTGCTTGCCCATGCTGGGGTGGGGAAGCTCCCACCTGCAGCAGGTCTGCTGGATAAATCATTTGCTAAAACCAACCTCAGGACCTCTGGATTGAATAATATGAATTTCTACAACCTGTATTAACTGGGGAAGCATTCCATTAATCTTACACATATGTGACCTAACCACTAGTCACAGCTGCTTGCAGTTAGTAAGGATATTTTTTGTCCTGGTGACTGAAATTATGGCAGAGCCCCTGCAGCCCTGCCCCTCTGGGCAGGGATAATACCTCGTGGGTGGCTGCTCAGCGAGGAAGAGACACACAGGCAGGGGATCCAGGAACATTTTGTCAAAGAAATGCATGAAGGAAGGATCATTTTAGGCTGATTCACCTCCCTGCATGTGTGGGTGTATCCAAATCTGTGTATGCATATGTGTGTCTGTGTGTTTGCCTTGACTGAATGAATCACCCTACCTGTTACAGTGTAAAACAGCAAACATTAGTAAAACCCATAATAAGCCTAGTGGTGGTGATTCAACCAAAGCTAGCACATCTGTCACTGAGCAACAGACTGCCAGGCTTTTCATCAAGGGAAATACAATTGAATAATAATGTAGTAAAGGTAAAGCAGCTTCAACAGAGCTTTCTGCCAAATTAAATACAAGGTACGCTGAAGAAAAGAGGGGGGGAAAAAAAAAAAAGCAATACAAATACATAATCTAACCCCTCTTGAATACAAATCCCTTAGTAATGAGGAGTCCATAGCTAAAGACAGATCACATCTGCAGTCTGAGCAGCTTGTTCAGGGCTGGGGGGTGGATGTGGGTGGATGGGTGAGCAGCGAGGATGCTGACAAGCGTCCAACTCTGGGAACATGAAATCTTGCCTGTGCCAACAGACAAATAAGGAATTGAAGGGGAGGAGGAGATGGGCTTTTTGACTAATATTTTGAGGTCTGATTCTCTAGTGCCATCTGGTCACTTGGCAGTGCTCTTGGCAGTGCAGAGGAGACTTAACCCCATCCAAAGTGGTCTCAGAGGGATTTCCCTGCGGTAGAAAATCCTTTGATGGCAAAGGACTTGTGTGGTGTAAGAGACACTAAGCTGGAGAGGAAAGACAACATTGCTGCAGGTGCTTCCCTTTCCCCAGGCCCTGGCAACTGGACCACCTTCCTGCAGCCACCAGCTGCCAGTCAAGACTCAGGAGCCCCAACCACACCCTGGCCTGGCCATCTCCTACTAATGCAACCAGCAACCCACATACAAAAACTGCCCTGAGGGATTTAATGCCACTCTTCCTTTTCCCATTTCGTTCCCAGCACAGCTCTGACAGGTGGGCAAGTCACCCCGGAGTGTTTTACAATAACCCGGAAGCAAAAATTTTTCTCACAGGTAGCATCTGGTGCCTCAAAGGGTGTAATGTCTCTATACGGAGCTCTTTGATGCCACAGGTGAAATCTGCAACATCTTTTTCGTTATTATTATTATAAACTTGTATAGAGAGGTCATGGGCCCGTTCCTGGTCATGTGTATAGTAACTGTAGGAACTGGCTTCCAGAAACAAATCTGTCTAGGAGGTATGTCAGCACTTAGCACTGTGAAATCAAGGGTCTTGGCTCCTCAGTTGAAGCCAAAGGAAGGAAAGGATGGCATGGGACACTGGTCAGATTATTGCCCTTGAGCCTGCTTGGCAGGTGAGAGAAAAAAAACAGGTCCATGGGTTAGGGGCATGAAACCAGGACCTGTAGAACCAGAGGTGGACAAGCCCTTCTCCCACCCACACTCAAGGGCATCAGGACCCAAAGTTTATTCAAATCTGTAAATCTCAAGGACCACAATGAATATTGGAGGCAGCAGCACTAACTCACAGGAATGAGCCGTCAAAGAGGTCTGCCAGACATTTTAGGGGTGTGTTACAGTGGCAGTGCCACTGCTTAGAGGGGCTGTGGAGCAGCCTTTTGAAACCCCACATCCTTTTTGTACTGCTCTGGTTCGATAAAGAGCCTTTAATGGGGATATTGTTGTAAATGATCCTGCCGCCATTCTGCCCGAGTGTAAATAAGTATAATGGGCCATCAATCCATCAGCTACAAACAAAACATGTTTGTAACAAAAAGAAAAAAGGAAGGGAAGAAGAGAGGCTTATGATGTAGACATTTTCCTGCCTGCAGAGGAACTCTTAGGGGGCATTTCATTTCCAGCATTCATTTTCTTTATATTTTCTCTTTCCCTTGTACACGGAGCATTCTCTTCTATTCTGTTTTTGTTCCCATTTACCTTTTTCTTTTTTAACCAGAGGGGCATTAAAAAAATCCCAACACCTTTTAAGCATTTGTGTTTACCATTCTCTCGGCTTTTAAAACCTCTGCAGGACTGGAGATAAAAACACACACACACGTGCACACTCAAACACCCAGACCCCTTCTGGCTGGAGCGGGAGGTGAAATAAACCCTTTGGACTATTTCGAGGCGAGACAGACTTACAAAAGCTCCGACACAAACCCCACTACTATCAGCACAGCGACAGTTCTGCCGGGCTGAAAGAGAGCCCTCCTGCAAATTTCATTTCAAAACGTGCTTTGCCATCGCCTCTCCCGAGCACATAAACAGCCCTGCCAAGCAGTTCCAGCTGAGTCACCATCGCAGGCCAGTCCATGCCTCTGCTCTCCCGCTTCTCCCCTTTTTCCACTGCCTCAAAGCAGAAAGATCAGTGCATTCTGCCCAAGCTACTGAACTCTCCACAAGAATTCAGGCTAAAAAGCAGCATTATATGAAGTAGGAGACAATAAAGCTCCCGATGTTTGAGCAGAGCAGGGGTGAGTTGGTTTTTCTCATTTTCTCATTCCCTTCCAGCATTGGATGATGACCATCAAGCAGCCACACAGAGGCAGTGGGGCAGTGAAAGGTGTGATGGCAATTGGCTTGGGGTGGGCAGGATGGCAAAGGACCCCCAGAGCAGCCAAATCAGCAGAGCAAACTCACAGAAAAGAGAGGAAAAGGGCAAAAAAGAGAGCACAAATACTTCTCAGTGTTGTCACAGCACTGGGTACACCCATGAGGAGCTTGCCAGTCATAATTACTCATGACTGCACACTAATATTTCATACACACACAAATTACCCTCCACTGCTGGTGCTGAATTC
This sequence comes from Myiotriccus ornatus, assembly GCA_036023395.1. Taxonomy (NCBI): domain Eukaryota; kingdom Metazoa; phylum Chordata; class Aves; order Passeriformes; family Tyrannidae; genus Myiotriccus; species Myiotriccus ornatus. The sequence continues at coordinate 7,342,636 of JAYRBT010000038.1, forward strand.
ACTCCCCAGCAAACCCCTCTGTGCAGGGGCTGTGCTCTCCCCCTGCCAGACTCCTCCCTATCCCCCCATTCCCAGTCTGCATCCCATGGATTTATTGCTCCAGAGTGCCTCGTCCTAACACACCTACCTGGTGTTCATCTAAGGCAATAATAATAAAGGAGAAGGTTTGGAGCAATTCAACACAACCCCTGAGCCAGGGAACAGCCACGTGTTCCAGTGCAGGGTCTCAGTTTCCCTCTTTTTATTTTTTCTCCTCTCTGTCACAGAGGCTAAAAATTATTTAAGCAATTTTTTTTTCCTTAAAATATTTCCTTTTTTTTTTTTTTTTTTAACTGAAAAAACAAAAAGGCCTACAGGTGTTTTTAGAAGGTGCTGAAACAATTCTTTTGTATTTGGAGAAAAAAAAAAAAAAAGAGATACCGAATTGGAGGAAGGAGAAAAGGAAGAGGAATCAGTGATAATATTTGTGATTTCCTTCCCATCTTAAATTCAGTTTTTCTAAGGAACTTCTTAGGTTGAAAGTATTGGACTGTCGTTGTTCCATGCCATCCAGTTTTCCTACAGCAGCCAGGCCTGATCTCCTGTGCAACAGAGATCTTCCTGCTGTGCCTTCAAACATCAGCTGTTGAGGCCATATCCACCCAGGAGAAGCTTTTTGGGATCCAAAATCCCAAGTTTTTGCTCTTCTCTACCATAAGTGACTTTCCTTTGAGCAAGTGAGCTACAACCCACTGACTTATGCTACTAAGACTAAAACCACTTTCCAAAATAAGCTCAGTGCAGCCCCCAAAAGCCCTGAGTTGGATTTGAACCAGGTTTCTGGAAGAGAAAGTTTAAAAACGTAGAAAACAGATGCAGTTCAGAGGAAAAAACAGACGCATCTCATCTCTCTTTTAGAGCAAGATGATTTGCCATGAAATATTGCTGCTTTAAGACACATCATTGCATCATTCAGCAATGCTTTCAGACTATTGGCCTCGCCCATTTATTTTCACAGAGACCAGACTGTAGACCTCTGGGGGGAATAAAGAAAGGAAAAAGAGAGGTTGTCTGTTTTCCTATCAATTTTTGCAGATAGATTATACCTCCTTCTTTCTCAAAAAAAAAAGAATATCTACTTGAACAAACCCTTGTGCCAACAGACTTGGGTACATCTGGGTGCAAATGTGAGCAAAAGACA
>JAYRBT010000038.1:7343915-7360579 GCA_036023395.1 Myiotriccus ornatus
TTATAAAAAAAAAAAAAAAAAAAAAAAGAATATCTACTTGAACAAATCCTTGTACAAACAGATAAACAGATTTGGGTACATCTGGGTGCAAATGTGAGCAAAAGACAACACAAATATCTTCATGTGCCACATGTCTGATAATAACCTGGTATTTTTAAACCAAAGCATTAAAGGATTTTCTATCTCTTTTGCAAAAATAAGAGCACAGTTCTAACCCTCCTCACTTCAGCAAGAGGAGGGGGGAAAGGTTTAAAAATGTAGCTCCTACATTTACAAAATTGAGTGTGCCAAATAAAAGTATTCTTCCATATGCTGGTTCTTTGGGTACATTTCACGATTTTGATGTTTTACACCACGATTTCTGTAGCTCAGGGTTGGCAGCGCTGCACCAGGGATGTGCCACTGTCAGCCCAGACAAGCAGCTTTGCTTTGGACAATATTTTGGTCCTTTCCTGACTCTGTTGGGATCCAAAACATCACCATCGTTGCCACTCAGACAGCTCCCAGGCTACAAGAATTTGGGGAATCCAACCCCTTCTGCAGATGGAGGTGCTGCTGTTTCTCCACATCATTGTTGCAGGGGATTCTGCTGCTGCATCTTACATGCCCTTAGTGCATTTTAAATATTAAGTAATAAAAATATGTATAAGTAAAGAGTACATCCATAAATAAAGCAAATGTATAACCCACTGAATTATTTCATTACCAGCAGCCACCTTCTCTAACAGAATAACTGAGAGCAGAATTTTCTCCCGACTTAGCTTCTCATTATTAAAATAGTACCAAATAGTAGTTGCAGGACATGCATTCTTGAGCTAATCATTTGAGGATTAATTTTATGTATGCATAAATAACTCATGTTTTGACTCAGGGCCTTTTCAAGCAATGTACTTGACAAAACACGCTCATGTTTGAATACCATCAGCTCAGCCAGCACACACACACAGTTGGTGCTTCTACAGCGGCACAGGAGGACTAATGTCCTTTTTATTTCCTCTCTCACCCAGAGAAGCTGTGGCTGCCCCATCCCTGGAAGTGTCCAAGGCCAGGTTGGACAGGGACTGGAGCAACCTGGGCTGGTGGAAGGTGTCTCTGCCCATGGCAGGGGGGTTGGAACAAGATGAGCTTCAAGGTTCCTTCCAACCCAAACCATTCTGTGATTCTTAAAAACCTTTCTATTCTGTCTTGTGCTGTGGTTATTCTTTGACAAGGGCTTGCAACTTCATCACCATCCTGCCATACAAATTCAGAAAGAATATTTAAATAATATTAAGCAGAATATTTAAATATTTAAAATATTTAAATCTGATATATTTAAATTAAAAATATTTAAATTCAGAATATTTAAAAGCAGCTTTGGAAATCAACTCACAAGTCCTTTTCCATTTAACAGAACAGCAGCCTCTAACCATGTGCACATGGAGGGCGGGGGGGGGATGTTATGGCCAAGATACACCAAGATGATGTGAGGACAACTTTTGTTCTGCTGCAAAGCTGATGAGCCTTCAGACCACCAGTGCACCACACATTGCTGCCACCCGTTAAAAGGGCCAAGCAAACACACCCCTAGCACTTCCAATACGTTTATTTTTCAATGGCAACGTGCTGGTTGAAGCCAAAGCTTTCCTATCTTTACTGCTGCTCCCTGTGATAGTGAACACACGTTAGCAAAGGTGTCCTAAAGCAGGTCACAAACATACCTGTGCAGATCTGGCTTTCCTTTCCCTCATCTATCGAGATTTTAAGCTGTGGAAATGTGCAACACTTAGCACAGAAGGGGCTGAACACCAACTCAGTTACTGTCAGTGATAATACACACTTCCATTCCCATGGTCACATATGTGGCCTTACCCCACTACTTACACTGACAGAAGAACAAATTCCATCAGTTTCTAATCTGTTGAATGAGTTATTTCAGAATTGTCAAGTAAGGTATTTCTCGCCTCTTTCTCTGAATCAAAATTACTTGGGTGGGAGAACGAATTATACAGAAAATTGTCTGTCTTTTTCTATCTGACTCAGGAAAAGAAGTTGGAATTTTTATTTTTCTCATTGAAGTAAAATTTTAGAGATGATTTGTTACTTAAAATATTTTATTTCAATTGTGTTCTAACATTACATTTTAATAGGAAAATGGCCCATTTTGGTTACACTGAAGTATCATAATATATTACAGAACACTGGCCATAGACATTCGTATTTATTATGGTGTCAACTGTCATAATAAATACAGTTGGCACTTTTTATTTTATCAAAATAGTGAAGTGGTATCAAAACAAAATCTAAATGATTTGTTTCAACTATTCCCAGCTGGAACTATCATTGAAACAGACTCCTTCCAGCTAAATACTTTGGTTTTGACAAGCCCACAATTTTTGGAACACATACTATTTCCTCAAGATGTTTTTGTTGTCTTCCACTCTGTATCTCTGATGTTGGCCATGCTCTGAGCTCTGATTAAAAGACAGTGGGGTAAAATCCATGGTTTTATTAGTTTTAGCTACAGTGAGACTTCTATAATGCAGGCTGGCAATATCCACACCTCCATAAGATTCTGTGCCATGGGATGGGGATCCTTGAGAAACTTTCCCATGACTTAATTCTTGCAAACATTTTTGATTTTCCCAGTGGAAAATTCTGGTTCATCAAATTAAGGATGGGGTTTCCACAGACAGGAACACCCTGGTAGACTGATCAGTCCTCTGAAATGTGTGAGGTGCTCTCAGCATCAGGAATGCAAATGTGTGCACAGCTCTGGAGATGCTTCACCCCTGGTCAATAAAATAGGCAAAGCTCATCCCCAGGGAAATTCTCCATCTTGTCTCTGCATCAAAATAAAAACAGAGCTCCAAACCTTGATATCCTGAGTCTGGAGAGAGGCAACAGAAAGCTCTTTTCTTTCTTTTTTCCCCCAGAGGGAAAAAACTAGAGGGGCTATTCACTGCCCATCCCAATCCTCTCCTCGGTCTCTCTATTAAACACAAGGACAGTGGCAGAATCCAAAAGCAGAAAAATAAGAAGCATCCACATACCTTAAAAGCTACAGAGTGCTGCTGCTTGACTTCCAAGCAGTCTGTCTCCATGCCCCCAGCACTGTTATGGGCAGGATGAGGGGAGTTATCAGGAGAAAATGGCCTTTGTAGTAAAACCTTCCCAGCATTTGCTATTCAAGCCTCACCTGCAGCCCTAAAGCAAGGGGAGATAAAGGCACTGAGTCACTCATTGGATTTTGCCTGGACCCACTGAAGAAACAGCAGTGAGAAGGAACCTAAAGCTCCTTTTCACCTGTTACAGACCTTCTGCTCCTGGGTGCTGCCCTGTACACGGTGAGAGAGTGAGCCCTGCCTGGGTACACTTCATGCTGCTGAGACAACAACCCCAGGGCTTTATCTCCAGCCACTGCATCCATCACAGAACTTCCCATGGTTACTGCCTCTGTGTCTCACCTCCAGTCTTCCACTGGAATGCTCCATTCCCTCTTCTCCTCCCTCTTGGTCACTGTTTTGCCCCATGGACTGCCCAGGGCAAGGGACTGACCATGGGAGGTGCAGCTGCCGATGTTCTGCCCCCCAGGCTCCTCCAAGGCAGAACCAACACTGTCCTCCACACCAAAGAGAGGGGCCACGGAGTGTTTTATGGCTCTCCTGCAACCTTCATCTCACAGACATGGCCTTGTACCTCGAGCTGTGGCAGCTCTTGGATTTAAACTGAGAGGTCTGCGAGTTCAGTCCCCAGCGCTGGTGACTCACACAGCGCCAGCACGTTATAAATCCTGCTGAACTTTGGAATGCAGAGCTGTTTGTAAACTGCAAAGCAGCTCAGCCAGCCTGGGGCTCTCACCAGAAGACTCAGGCAGCTCACCCAGGAGTGTGGCAGCACTGGACAAGGACTGGAGAAATCCTCAGAAATGGAGATGAACTGTCAGTACATCTCTGTCCCGTATTTCTGCTGCAGCAACACCAACTGATGCTTTCTCTGTACTCTCTTATCACAAAATTCCTTTTATTGCTTACTCTTACCTGCACCATTTCCTTTGCTTCCAAATTGGCTTCCAGAGCCAATTCCTTTGCTTGCTTTCTCCTACCTGCACCATTGCTCCAGAGATGCTGCTTACAACAAATACACAGCAAATGGAAGTGCTGCACGTGAGCAAGGACAGCCAAGGCACCATGGAAAAGTGTTTCATATCAAACAGTGAGGCAGAGGAGTGAAAAAAAGGAGGAGAGAAGGAGAGAAGACTGAAAATGAATGCTTGTCTTGTTTCAGTGTCCCCATGGTGATGTGAAAAGTCATTAAACACCTCAGCAGACTTGCACAGTGGAGAAAACAGGACCAGCTAATAGGACAAAGGCGCTGGCACTTTATCTCTTGCTTCTCTTTGGGTTCAGAGCAATGAAGGTTACACATTCTCATGGCATCCTCCTGTGTTTTAAATATTCCACTATCAGCGAGATAAAATGCTCCTCACTCCTTTCCCTGAAAATTTCTTACTGGAAGAAAACTACCAAAAAAAAAAAAAAAAAAAAATGCTCTCGCTGCATGGGGAATTTCAAAGCCAGAGTTGTTTATTTTCTCCCTGTCCCCCCACTTGAGAAGTCTGGTTGCAAAACAAACTGTTTCACTACATGGCCTTGGCCTGGATTCCCTGCAAACACCAGCAGAAGAGGAGCAACACTCAACAGGAGTAAAACAACTCTACAAAGTGATTCCCTCTGGGGCCTCTGTGAGCAGCAGTGGGGGACAGGACCTGAGGAGTTGGGAGTGGGATTAAACAGAAAAAGGTTTCATCATACAATGTTATTGCTATAAATAATGACAATAATTACATTTTCCTTGTTAAAAGTCAATAAGAGCAATTTCATGTGAACCTCCACTGTGCTGCATCCTGTGCAGAACTCACTTGGCATCTGAATAGAATAAAAACCCACTCAGAAAAATAAACCCACTGAGAGGGAAGAGCCTCCCCTTGGGAAGCTGACAGAAGGGACTGGAGGACCTGACTCCACCAGCACAAACCTCTAACATCAGGATATATACACTCCCTCTGTGATGCAAAATGGATGCAGACCTTCCCCTCAAACCTTCAGAAAGAGAATATAATGTCATTTCCCCTGCAATTCCCCACAGAAGCCATGCACTCAGGCAATCCCCAGTCCACCATTTCCCTACTTTTTGCTTACAAATCTCCTCTTCAAGCAACTATTGGTTCTTAATGGAGATTTTTAGACAGATCCTTCTTATATTGTCCCTTTGTGCCAACACAAAATCACCTCTAACAACCTTCCTGCTGAGTGGACCCCTGAACTGCAGGGAATATCTTTTCTTTGCTATACTTACAGCAAGTTGTGAAAGGCTTGCATGCAGATGATTAAGAAATCTGCTATCACTCATATGACTCCTTTTTGCCTTGAAATGAGGGTTCATCCGAAATGTAAAACCAGGGATGTTTTACCCCAAAGTGCAGGTGCTGCTGGAAGCACTTCAGCACACATTTCCCTCCCTGTCCCTGAGTATGGCAGTGCCCAGCTGGGGTGTGTGGCCAGGGGAGCAAGGTCTGAGGACAGCCCTGCTCACGTGCCTGCCCTGCGCTACCCCAGCCCTGCTGCCTCCAGGGGAGAGCAGAGACCCACGGCGTGGATATTCCAAAGCTCACCCTTACTTGCTACTTGTTTTAGTGCTGCTTTTAGAGCCGTTTTCCTCAGCAGACAAATAATTTTACCTCCAAGGGTGTATATCAGCTCTGCCTTCAGCTGTCCCTCAGCTGCCCGGAGAGCTGACTCCGAGTGAGTTCTGCTTCCATTCCCTGCCAAGGACAACGGAGGTTTAGGAGACGCTGATGGTCCTTGACCAGCAGTATTAAGACACTAAATTACGCTGACATGGCCCATAAATTGCTAAATGAGGGACTCCCAGACAGTGATGTGGCGTGAGCCGAATGACTACAAGGGCTGCCCGCTCACTGGAAAACTCGGCACACAGTGGATGCTCCAAGTGCTGAGCCATCCTGCCAGGAGGAAAGAACACTCCTTACCACAGGGCTTGGTCACTGCTGTGGAAATGTCCCAGTTGTTCAGGACTTAAGAGGTTTGGTTCTACTTTCACATTAATACTGGCTGTTATTTGCGTACGTTGGGTAAAGGACAACTCTCAGGGTAGAGACGGACAGACAGTCTCCACCTCTAAAAATAGAATGGGTTTACTATTTCTAAAGAGGAGTAAAAAGCCTTTAATCTCCTTAAGATTGTGCCACCTGCCCACTAGCAGGCAGGAAAATATTATTTGGATTTGTACATAAGTTGATAAAAGACCTGAGGCAGCATGGGGAGCTGCCCCCAGCGTGAAAGGGAATGGGAACGTGGTCTCACTTCCAAGGGGAAGTCGTGCAGTTCTGGCACATGAAGATGAGACAGAACCCACCCTTGGCTAAAATCCCAGGGATGGAACTAAAAGCACTAAAGTCCAAAACCCCAACAGTTATAGTGAGATAAGAAACAAGCTGTTCTAGCTGAGAGTTATCCCTGATTTCATAACTTTTGGGGATTTGTGAATAACAGGCCACTAAATGGCCTATTGGCCAGGTTGGACAGGGTTTGGAACAGCCTGGTCTGGTGGAAGCTCTCCCTGCCCATGGCAGGCAGATGGAACAAGATGGTCTTTGAGGTCTCTTCCAATCCAAAGCAGTCTGTGATTCTGACCTTTATGAATTTCCTCCCTCGTTGCTGTCAGCCAAGTAACAGCTCAGTGTAAAGGTGGCACAGACAAACAGGCCCACAAAGGCACACTGTGCCCTGACAACAACACACTCAAGAACATTCTCATCACAACGAGCAACTTTTAAAAAGTTGTTTTCAAATAAAGGAAAGCACTGCCTCTTTTTTCCTTTCAGTAAAATATCAGGGTCTTACATTTTGGTGTTAGAATGAGGCAACACAGTGGGTTCCTGCTATTCCAGGGGTCCAAGGATCTATGGCTGATCAAGTTTAGGAGTTTCAGTGACAGCATGGTACTAAGTGAACATAAATCATTATTTATACCAAATAGCTCAGTAATACTGCACATGGTGCACAGCATTTCACCTTCCACTTCTCTCTGCAGAGAAAACAAGCTAAACTTTATTTTGTAGGATCTCTTATTTGCTCTCTGCCACTGCTAGAGATCATTTGTCTAGAAAACTGTCTATGACCTGTCCAATTGGTACCTTGTTAACAGCTTATAGCAGTCCCAGCTCCCAGGTCGTGCTCAGGATTGAGCTGAGACTTCACGTAATAAGATAGTCACTATAAACAGCCCCACTGTCAGGATCTCACAATCAAAGCAAATACATAAGAAAAGGGGGTGGGGAAGACACCAAGACATAAGCAGTGATGTTAACTTCCTCCCTGCCAGGCTTTCAGATGAAGTTTCTATGCTTTACCTGCATTTTAGGCTGGTAAATGATCCTTTGACAACAAACATAAGTGTGAAGGGAGAAGAAGCAATCTCCATGACAGTGAAGTTATTCTCCCTCCATCCAAGGTATGTAAATTCCGATGATCTCTGCTGCTTTCTTATACAGAATTGTTTTGTTTCATAGTGTTTAAACTGAAGCAGATAACTCCCCCTTCCTCTCCCCCCCCCAACCAAGACTGAAAATAATACAGGAAAGATGTCCAGAGAGCTGATAGAGTCTGGCATCATTTACTCTGGATACAGAGTGTGAAGAGGAATAAAAATGCAGACTCAACAGTTTCAGAAAAGTACCAGCACAGCAAGAAAGGCAGGAGGACAGATTGCTGGGATACACTCCTTCTTAGCAACAAGATCTATGGCAGCACAGGTTTTCCTGTTTGTTGTATGGGTTTAAGAAGGATGTATTTTTGCTCGGATTAAATAAAAAGGAATATTTTGCTCTCCCTAATTCTCCATTCCCCTCTATCCTCAGAGGCTTGTGTTTAGCTTGAGCAGAAGGAGAAAGATTATGTTTGTGCTCCAATTTCAGAAAGCTTCTTTCAGTTTGGAAACAGCTGCTAATAACTTCGAGACTGGTGTGGGAAGAAGATTTTTGCTGTGGGAGGAGGGAGCTGATTCAGGTCTCAGAAACTGCTGTCTCCATTCCACCCTGCCATGCCCTCACTATGCAACCTTGAACGAGTCTTAATTTGAGCACTCAGGTCTCACCACCTGTGAAAGCCAGACCATGATCAGATTAGCTGCTTTCACTGCTGTTTGCTCGTAAGGACACAGACTGTCACTCTGGACCACAGACACTCCGACCTGGCTTCATTCTCTCTGGCAGCAATAACCCCAGACTTCTGAAAAGCCAAGAATCTCATCCAGAGCAAACGTCAAAAAATGCTGCTCAAGGTGGAAGTGTCCTGCTGGGTCCCTGGCCAGGTTGTGTCACCTACAGTAATTTTACATCTAATTTTTCAGTCTGTGAAATGCACTGCTGAACCTTTCATTTCTTCAGAGGAATATCCACCCTGGCTAGAAATCCAAATGTCTGGTAGCTTGACCCAGACAGCATGTTGTTCTTCCTTTGCTGTTTGTATTCCAGGGTTTCACAAGGAGGCTACAACCATCTCCTAAATCCTCAGCTCCAAAGACCCTCTGACACAGCAGTTCCCAGCTCCACCCCACTATGAAAACCACAACATTCTTTTTTGTTCTCCCATTTCAGCTGCACCCCACAGCGTGGCATGGAGAGCAATTTGACATTGCCTGTTGACGGGGTAGAAGGAAGAAAAGGGAATGGAAAAGGAGAGAGCATAATCACTTCTATGCTGGTGTGTGACTGGGTGTGAAGTGGATAGAAAGTCATTTTCCTGAGTTGCAGTCACTGCATTCAGCTGCCCTTCATCAGAGCAGAATATTTCATCTTTCAATACCATGGACAACATGCCTGATCTCAAATAGAAACTGTCCTTCCTTTTACACATCCCTCATAATAATCTGATTTATCCCAGACAGTTTTTTCCATAGGATGTATCTCACGCTGACTTTCACATTCTCTTTTGAAGGCAAAAAAATCATATTGCACCTGTTATGAAATATTCCTTTGGTCTAAGAGAAATCATGAGCAATTTGTGTGTGACATTTACTAACTAATGTGCTGAGGGAATATTACTCCTAGAAAAACACTATTTTCTGGTAGTTTCAATATACTGAATAATGCTATGCCAGTGATGATTCATCTGGAAAAGGTAACTATTTCAGCATGATGAGCAATATTAATAACAACACACTATACACAGTGCCTCTCAAGCAGACAGATCCTAAAACCCACTGCAAACCTTTTATATAAGGACCATTCAGTCATTCAGTGAATTGCAGGCACCTGTGAGGAAAGCAGGAACCCCATTTCTGTACATACCATAGAGCAACAGGGAAAAGGAAAGTGGGACTGGAGCTGAAGTGCTGGGAGAAATGAATAAAACAAGCTGAAATCTGACACTGAGTATGATGATCCCACAGCCTTAAAAAGGCGTATTGGGTTAAAGTGGTCAGTGTAGGGTCTGTCAAGGCACAGAAGAATCAGGGCTGAGCAGGGATTAATGCAAAGGGAATGTTTTATGTGAGTTCCTGGGCACAGCCAGCCCTTGCTCTCCTGGCTCCCAGGATGGTGCTCAGAGCCTGCTGTGCCTGAGTCACCAGAGCTCCCCAAAACCTGGCGTGGATCCATCAGCCACAGAACAGACTCAAAACCACCTTTCACCAGTGAACATCTCGGCTGCAAGGGTTTGTTAACCCCTATACAATCAGTAAGCACTGCACCAAGTTGGAAAAAGGCCAGAGCCTCTATTTCTCCTTCCCCACTGCCCATAGTGCCCCTCTAAATACTCTTTCCTAAATACTGACCTGGCTCACCCTTGCTGTGAGAGCTGACAACAGGACAATCTGTGGGGGCTGCAGGAAATGTAAATGTGGTGGGAATTTTAATGATCACTTACTTAAAATAGAAGTTGTATCCATTCCACAGTGACATTGTTACTGGCATACAGAACATTTCAGGAGCCTTGGCAACTATAACACCAAAACAAATATCTGCTGAAATTTGAGAAACACGTGGATGTATTAATGTATTGTGTGGAGATAAAATGCAGGCACAATCCTTGCCTACAGTAATGATCCAAGCTTTGATTCAGCAAAGGGCTTAATCAAGCACTTAACATTCAGACAAGCACCAGTGCACTTCCTCTGGGGCTTGGCTACACATTGGAGAAATCCCTCTCCCCTTACCTTTCCCCCCAGACATTGCAAACCCAACCATCCTGTGCTCCCACGCTTGTAATCCTCCTGAAAGCACCACTGGATTTTTGACTAATTGGATGATCCCCCCCCAGAGGTGGATTCAGTTCCTTCTGGAACGAGGTGGTGCAGGCAGCTGAATTCACACCAAGATGACAACATTTCCATGGGCATCCCACTTTTAGACATCGTCCAGAGCCCTCCCTCCTTTCCAGAGGACTCTCTGTAGCCGTGGGGCTACGTCGAGTAGATGCCACCTTTGTGCTTTATAGAGATAGTTGTGGCCAACACCACCATATCACCAGGTTTTCCGAGGGAATATACCCCAAACCAGGGACTTCTTGCTTTTACAGGGTTGCAGAAGGACACAACATCCCTTCTTTGTGCATCATGGTAAGACACAGGTTTGGATGAGTGACAGTGCTAATTCAGGACTGAGAGAAGCTGAGCCTGTTCGGCCTCAAGAAGGGACAGAGAGGTGACCTCATCCATGTCTGTCAGTGGCTGCAGGGAGGGGGCAGAGGATGGGCAAGGCTCTGCTCAGGGATGCCCAGAAATGGGACAAGAGGCAAAGGGCAGAAATTGATGCCCAGGAAGTTCCATCTGAACTCGAAGAACTTCCCTGGGCAGTGACCGAGCACTGGTTGCCCAGAACGGGTGTGGAACCTCGTCTAGAAACAATCCTGTACCCAGTGCTCAGGGTTGGCCCTGCTTGAGCAGGGAGGTTGGACCAGGTGACCCACTGTGGTCCCTTCCAACCTGACACATTTTGTCATTCCAAGGTGAAGTCTGTGCTCTGGGCAAGTCACCTCATTTGCTTATCTGTGCAGTGGGGCAATAGTAACACCTTTCTCACAGTGGCTTTTAGAAAATATGTAAAAATTCAAGTCCATCAGTTTCTCAGAGCCTTTGAAGTTGTACAACACCAGCACAAAGGGATCGACACAGCTGTGATTTCAGCTGCCAACAGGATGCTGATCGTTGGTAACAGCCTCAGACATCCCCAGTGACATTCTGTCTATCCAACCTAAAGCCAAGCTCTTTGTATAGGCACAGTGTCATTTCAAGACTATTAGGCTGGGTTTGTCCCTCACCTACAGAGTTCAGTCTAAAATCCTGTTTAGTTTTGGCTCTCTAACAGGAACCCTGAGTTTGTTTTCCCCTTCCTTGCCCCCCCTGGAGCTGTTCACTTTGCATGCTCAGTTGTTTCCCTTCCATGGGCTGCAGTTCCCTCCAAGGAGTTGTTCAGCTGAACGTGTTGTGGTTTTACTTTTGTATGTTAATTGATACACTTTTTAATTTTATTTTTGCATATTATTTGAATTTGTTTCATTCCAAATTGGATTCTGAAGAGCCCCTCTAAACAATTGCTTCTTGCCAGCAGATCTCAGACAAGGCACAACCTCCTTCAGAGGAAATGCTGATGAAATTCAGTCTTGTTTCTGAATCACTGATGCAAAAATCCCACCTTAAAGAACAGGGAAGGGAGGGGGGAGCCTCCATTAATATAAATACCTAATTTCCACTGACATTTACAGGGGCTATGATAGCTTCATGGAAGCAAAATATAACCCAAAGGATTATACTTAAAATATCTCTACAAACCCACCTGATGTTTTCTAGTGCTCAAACATTTATAAAAGGCAGTTTTCTTAATACTAAAAATGAACTCAGGGGAAATAGGGAAATGATTCAAAAAGATTTGTTTTCAGAGTTATTTCTTCAGACTTGGGCTATAAAAGAAAGGCTAAAATCCAGAGGATTAATTGTCCTATTCACACTAATATCTAACAGTAGCCCTGCCAGCATTCATTTCTCTAAATATACACGGAAGAAATTCTTCCCTGGGAGGGTGGGGAGGCCCTGGCACAGGCTGCCCAGAGAAGCTGTGGCTGCCCCATCCCTGGAAGTGTCCAAGGCCAGGTTGGACAGGGCTGGAGTAGAATAGTAGAAGATGTCCCTTATCTTTAAGGTCCCTTCCACCCCAAACCATTCATTAATTCCATGATTTTAAATAGTTCAAGCAAGTCTGGAAATTGTAAAAGTTAAATACAGGATTGGTTGAAAAGAAAAACAGGTAAAGTTAACTGTTTCATCATTCCTATGAAACACTCTTGGACTGGAGCACACATGTCCAGGTCAGTGGCACAGAGTAGGCTGGAATACAAAGCTAGTCTTAGGGAGACTAAACCTGGCACCTTGACACAATTCACCTCAGCTAAACTCCTCAAAAACCTAATGCATGCACCCCTGATATGTGATGAATTCCCAGCTGGCAGTGGGCCACATTCTGGATGACCGATTTATTTAATCTAAATAAAGGAATAAGGGAGAAAATTGCTCCAGAAGCAACACAAAGCAGCAAGATTCCCAACTCAGCTCTCCTGTAAGACTCAAAACAGTATTAAACATGTTAAAGGATGAAGCTTCCCTCAAAACATGTCCTTCAGCTCCTTAATGGATCCTGTGCACTCTGCAGGGAGCAGCAACAGGCTCCAGCCAACAGGGCTGTCTTCCAGCAGACCTAGCAAAGGCACTGATTTACTCTGACAACCACTAAGAAAAACAAGGAAAGAACAAACTTTGCGATTAACAGTTATTCCCTTCCCCTCTCTGCTGTCCCTTCCTCTTGCCTGGCTGTATTTAAGCTCTCAGACAATGGGGATGGGAAAATTCTCACTGCTAGTCCTTACCATTAGTTTTTCACTTTAATTTTGTTTTAAAGCTCAGTAGAAATCAAAGTCAGTGGAGCTTGAAGGAAATGAGATTAAACTAGAAAATATTTTGAAATCTAAGAAACAAGAGCTTGCCTGGGTACCAAAATGTTTTATCAGCTTCCCGTGGCACATTCTCCATTAAACCAGCTGAACTGTGTCACCTGCTTCCTTCTGGCCTCAGATCACCATACAGCCCAGTGCTTTGGCCCTCAATAAAACAGATGTTTAGAGGAAAACCTCTTAAAATACCCTTAATATATACTGTGTGCAGTAAATTAAAGAACAATTGGTTGAGCAATTATTGAACTCCTTTGGTGTCTGAAAGCTGGTTTTTCCAATAAGCCGGAGGGCTTGGCTTGACTCTCCACAGTGATCCACAGTCAATCTGAGCCTGGGAGCAGCTCTGTGGTGGCAGGGCAGGCTGGGCTTCGGTGTGAGAGTGAAGAACCCAAGTCCTCCTGATGTTCACTGACTGGCTGCCCTGTTTGCCAGAGCAATTAGGCTTTGCTCCATGCCAGTCTCTTGGCAGCCACGTAAATCTGACTCAAGTCTTCAGCTCCATGTACAATTTTCAGGTCTCGTTCTCCTCCTCAGATGGAAGAGAAACTTGAATGATATCCAGCACCTCTATCATTAAGAGATAACTGGCTTTTCTTCAGCCATTTTTTCCTTGATCTCCTTTTTCCTTTACTCCGTTTGTAATACTGTTATGGCAGGGCAGATTTGGGTTTGCAACATCTCAAAACAGGCTGCAAAGGACAAAATAGTGAGTGAAGATCTTATATACTGCAGGACCATGTTTTCTCTGTATAAACATTGGATTATCAGAGTAAAAAGACTCCCTGGGATTTAGCATCACACTGACTAGGGCTGAGGACAGAAAAAGGGATGACAAAGCAAACAAGAGTGGAAACTCTTCCAGAGCTGTACTTGATAACCAAATTTCTTTCCCCTTGGAGGCAGCAGATCCAATAGATGATTTTCCTTGCTTTCCACCTCCGAGATCAATAGGCGAGCTTTAACTAGGTCACAGATGAGATACCCAAAAAAAGAAAACTGCTTCCTAAGGAATAGCTTCTCCTCAGCAAATAATTGGCAATTTCTTTGCCAAAGAACATAAAGAGACATGGAACAGTGTTTCAGGTTGATCAGTTGTTCTGACTATGCAAGAAATAGATTGGCTCAGTTTCCCTACCTTTTAATTACATTTTCCCCTAAATCCATTGGAGACAAAACCCAAATAATTCTTTCCATCCAGCTGAACTTCAAATTTGACACATAATTCTTCTTCAAGAGACTGAGGTGGCAGCAACAAAAGTGTTGCTCTGAGGTCCCCAGGCAGGGCTTTCTACCATAATCATTGGGTCATTTAGAGCACATGATCATTTCCACACTCCTTTTCTGCTTTTCTTATTATCAATAGAGGAAGACAGACTACTGACTTCCTCCAGGTGTTCACACATAAATAGAATAAGAACCTTCTATCAGGCAGAGAAGAAGCTGCAAATGTGAAGAGATGAAGGATTTTCTCTTTCCCCTCAGTAATATTTTCAGTGCTGGTTTTCCTTCCACTTATTCATGTAAAAACCTGCTACCTGATAAACATTTCCTCTAATAGCATGTTCCATATCCATGGGGGTTTTTGCATATTCAATACATCATGAGTCAATTTTTCCCCACGGATGCCACAAATACCCAAATTAAGCCGTTATTGTCCTGCCCTGTGTTAATTTTCAAGGGTCTCAAGACCAAAACTGTAGACACAAGTCCCAGTACAAACTTCCTGGTAATCTGAAGCGATGAATGTGATGAAGTGACCTAAAAAAAAGCCTTTTTGCTTGTTGTTGACACAAGTTCCAAACACCAGAGGTTAACACTGACCTCCCACTGATCTTGTGAAGGATGTGAATGTGGTGCCTCTGCTTGTTTGAATCCCACCTCCCTCCTCCAGCCCCTGCTGGGTTTGCAGATACTTCCATGTGGATGGGGCAGCAAGTAGAAGTCCTTCCATTAATTCTGAATGATGCATTTGTCTCTCCAGCTATGAATAACTAGATCAATGACACCAGCATGTTTTATTGGGCCTCCTGTGCAATGAATTGGTGGTGAGACAGGCGGGGAGATGGAGTCGACATGCAGATGAGATTTGTAAGTGAGGACATATTGATTATTTCCATCTCAGTTCAGGCAGTAATTCCACACAACGCCTCTTCCCCTGTTTCAGCTCATTATTTATGCCATAAAAACACTATCTCAATGATAATAACAGGCTTCATTTACAAGCCAGAGCATAAAGCATCAATGCTTAAGACTTCAGGAAGTGAGTTAAAGGAAGTGAGAGAGATTTAACAAGTCCAGAAGATGCACAAAACTGCTGAGGCTCATCTTGTGGCTTTTTATGCCCTCCAAAAGGAAGATTGAGAGCAGGTGTTAGATTACCAGGCTTTTTATTAATAACTCAAGGCTTATATGAGGATTGATTGATAGCCCAGTCAGCACTTTCCCAGTGAATAAAGCTCTCCACCCTTTGTGCCATCAGTAGACTGTCTCTTCTCCAAGGGAAAGCATCAGGCCTGCTCCTGGTCTCCCAAAGGAGATTCCCCAGGAGAAGATCCCATGGGATCCGTGCAACACAGACATGGTTTATAGCTGTGATTCATTTCCAGAGGTCTTTTTAGTCATCAGAACCATCCTCATAACCAGAATAACTTACCCAGCAACAGCTTCACCCTCCAAACCATCTGAGGAAATTCCTCCACCACAAAGGGTCCATGATAACACCTTGCCTTCAACCTACATAAGGGAACATCACTCTAGACATCCACAAATGAAGCAATAAAAACTTTTTAAGAGGTACAACTATTTCTTCTAATTATTTTGCCACATCTGTCCTTCGCAGCTGTGTTCAAATAATGACATCAACCTCAGCCTGCTTCCCAAATAGCCAAAGGGCAGCTGTGGTTAACAGACTGTAGGAAAAGCCTCATGCCTTCAGTTCTCTCCCTTAATTGCTAGGAAATGGTCCTGGAGCATTAAAACATGGCTGATACTTCTGTGTTGAAATCTCTGTAGAGCCATCAAGTGCAGAAATAGAGCCGAGCTGGGGACCCAGCCAGCCCAAAAGCCTTGGTTAAGCTGTAGTTAAGACTGCGCATATGTCAGATAAGTCAAGAGAAAAGGAACAGCAGAAAATCCTCTTAAGGCAGCAAGAAATTGTTCACTAAAGCAAGATCTATTAAAACACAGAAGTGGAGTTAAGATATTCTAAACACTCCTCAACCACTGCCATCTCCACAGCCAGGCAGAGCGTTTGATGGAGGCTGTGGTGCAGCACAGAAGTTGTGGTGCCGTGCAGAGCACAGGGGTCTGCTTCCCTCACTGCTGCTTCAGTCATGAGCCTTTAAGTGCTTAATGAACCCAGGTAAGAGGAACAGGGCTAAAATATTTATAGATACAGGACTAAGCTGAATGCACACAAGCAATTAGAAGAACACTAGACGACATTATTTGCACAAAGTTACTGCCCAAGTTCTCCCATATTCAAAGACAAAGCAACATCAGCACATTACTGGACAGTTTGTCTATGGATTGAAATTCTTAATGGATTTATGGTTCTGATAGAGCTTTGTGAAGTCTTCTTCCCAGGGGTGTCCTTTGAACCTGGCTGTTCCTAATTAGGAGAGCCAACAGAGTCCCTGGATGCTCTAGGAGCTCTAAGTT
>JAYRBT010000038.1:7360679-7387926 GCA_036023395.1 Myiotriccus ornatus
AGGGGTGTCCTTTGAACCTGGCTGTTCCTAATTAGGAGAGCCAACAGAGTCCCTGGATGCTCTAGGAGCTCTAAGTTGTCCTTGTACACGACTTGAGGACTAAGATTCTGTTCGGGTGTTCTTGAAACTTTACTAATCCCAGTAGTCTCAGCACACCTAGGAAACTGCAGCAGGGGGAGGAAGAATTTTCTTTAAAATATTTAGAGTCACATGAGAGAAAAGCATCCCCTAACATAAGCTGCTCGTTTGCTCAGGGCAAACTCTGACAGCAGAGGCCGCTGCCAGCTGAAGTGAAATGGATGGCTTTGACACTTCTCAGGCATGAATGACAAGCCTTGTAATGAAGTAAATATAAAAGCTGTCCCAGAACTTGTCTAGGAACCAGAGATGAGCCCAATCTCAAGTGTTCAAGAGGCAAATCTCACATTTCCCCAAAGCCAGGAAAACAGGTGGAAATACATTATTGATGAAGCCAGGAAGGAACCGCAGCAGGTTATAAATGCAGGTGGTCTTTTTTAAAACCTTCGTCGAGATAAGGGGTATAAGCAAGGAGACTGAGAAATGCTGGATTTTATTGTGACCTGCTAGTCACCTGGGGGCACAACCTCGCCTCTCCTGAGTCCACAAACTTAATAGGAAACAAAAGCTCACGGCATCTTTGCCCTTCCCTGGCCTCTAAAACATCTCGGGTCAGCGAGGCTCTTCAGGACGTGTCACCAACCATACTGCTGGGCAGGACACTGTAATTATTCAGCTTCTGTGAATTTTTAAATATGAAACCTCCGTGCATGTTATTACAGCACATCAGCTGGAAATCTGACATCCCCAAAGGCCAAGCACAGCTATGAGCTGAATTATAAGAGTAAGAGCAACAGAAAGGAACACCTCCCTGGCAGATCCTTCCCTTACTGCAGACTTATGCAAATGGACCAAGCACAGCCACCAGAACTGGCCCCAGACGCAGAATAAATCTGTCTAATAATAACAAGGAAGGAGGGGGAGGTGAGGAAAAGATCTGTACTAGGGAAGTGTTCAGTTAGAGAAGCTTATATAGTACAGCTTGCCCTGAGTATCCTTCTCTTTACCACACCAAGCTTTTCTGAGTCATTAAACCTCCTCATCAGTATTGTGTCCAACTTTTGTGAACTTCACTGCAATCAGTGGTGAGAGGGAAAATATCTCTGGGGAAGGGCAGAGACAGCAGAAAGGATAAAGCTTTTACAGCTTTACCAACTGATATTCCTTTCTCCAGGGGAGAAGATGAGACTCTCAAAAAGGAAATAAGAAAGCAGGGGAAATGGAGCCATAATAAAATGAGCCTTCACCCTCCTGAGCCATCACTATCCACCAGACCAGACTTCTGCCACGCTGCCCCAGCTCCCCTGCTTGCCCACAAATGCAGGAGAACAATCTCCTTTGAGATCTTCCCTCCCTCCAGCCTGTGCCTGGACTTGAGGAATAAGAGAGGATTTTCAAAAAGGCTCCAAGGGAGAAGAGTGGCCCTTGTGCTTTTGATGCAGTTTGTGACACCTCTGCTACCTTCCAGCAGCTGCCAAGGTGCAACCTCTCCAGTGATTACCAGAGGCTGCCTGTTTGATTAGGCTATATTTAACAGCTTGTCAAGGACACCCAGGATGGGTGGGTTTGTGGGCTGCAGAATAGAGTTGATTATGATTAATACACATCTACTAAATACATGAGTAATACAAGGACAAGCAAAGGGTCTTCTTTGGCTCCCTCTGTTCCATACCGGAAGAGTTGCCTCCTGCTTTAAGAAGCGAAGTTGTATTGTTCTTGTCACCTTTTTAAACACTTGTGTAGCAGCTCCTTCTCCTTCCTCTTGCCTCTCTCTTCCCTTTTGAAAATAAAACTGTGAGCCATTCTTATACAAGAGCTACAGAAATGAAATTATTGGGTTCTCCTCTGGCCCTTGATCTGAGGCAGATAATTGAATTAAAGCTAAATATCAAGTTTAAAAAACAGGAAGCCAAACCACAGTGCTCCTCAATTCTTGCAGGGATTCCATGGAGTGACAACCAGCACAGTATTTGTCATCTGCTTTGTTGTTACCCACTGGCACATCCAGCCTTAATTAGACAAGTACAAGTCAGCACATTAGCTGCAACAGTGCTTCTTTTATTTTGGTTCTTTCCTGTCTGCAGTCACAGCCCAACACTGCAAACTTCTGGGTGCAAATTCATCCCACTGGAGCAGTTTGGGCCTGCTTTAATTAACCTGTGTGCAATCATTGCCATCTCCACATCACCCAGAGTGGGAGGGAGAGGTCACTCAGCAATGGGCTTTGTTTTTAAGCAACAGATGAACTTTTTCATTGCTGCATAACACTTGCTTTGTATAATGCTGTAGAAGTGCACCAGGAGTATTTCTGCCAGCGGTCACCCTCACACAGCCCAGGGAATGGACACAACACTTAAAATTCCTGTGCAGTCAGGCTGCTTCTCCACAGAAAGATACAGGGTTTTAAGAACTAAACAGTCCCAGTCCACATCCTACTTTGCTCGCAAGCCTGCAAGGTGTCTCTGGGGTTAACAACCCTCCAGGAGGTTTGGGCTCACATGCAACAACCCCGAATATTTTGGTAGACGCCAGTAAATTTTTCCTCCTCAGTCATCACAGGCTCCCTCGACTTGCCAATTTCTCACTTTAACATTAAATACTCATATCTGTGAACTGCTCAGCCTGGCCCTTATCACCAGAGGAAAGAAAGCCTCATATCTGCTGCCTGCTGGGCTCTGCACACCTCTGCTCTGAAAGCCCAGCAAACTTCTCTTCACCTTATTTCTATGCAGCAGTGTCAGAGGGGCCCCTGCTCAGAATGACAAACCAGTCCACAAATCACTTGGGAATCTTCTGCACTCAATTTGCTGCAGCTCTGCCTGGCAAACAAGAGACAGGAGGCACATATACATTACTACTGATTAGTCCATGTCACCAGTATCAGCAGCCAGGCACCCGGGCTGACCGTAACTTTAAATATTGATAACCAAACTCATATATCATGGGCCTGGGAGAGTGACAGTTTCAGTGCAGAACAGCAAAGGCTTTCTACAATAATCAACTACTCAATAATTCATGAAAATATATCCCCCCCAAATCAAATTGGAAGCTATTTTGTGTAATATATTATTTAAAATTCAATATCATAATGCACACAACTTCTGCTCCTACCACAGAGGACCGTTTCAAAATGTGATTATGTGCGGACTCTATTTAAAAGTGACAATTTTGCTTTTCATTTGTTTAACAGCTTAAATGGAAGAGCTCAACTGGAACTAAGTCATCTGACAATGAAACCAAAGCCGACATAAGCAACTTTGCAAACTTCCTGACAACTAAAAAGAAGGATGAATCTTCCTCATTGGTAACACAGATGAGTTCCCCACAGTGATGCTCACCTTTACAATTTTTTTTCAGTGCTTAGTGAGAGGCAATATTCTGCAAAACTGTCTGACAAACATTTTCACAGTTCTGCTGGTCTGTCACCAGGCAAAAAAGAGAGGGGGGGGGTGGGAAAAATAAAATCTGCTTGCAGTCCAGGGAATAGAAAACAGCTTTGGCTTTGCATCTGTTTATTCCTGTTGGAAAACCCATTTCTGCAAGGGAAGGTTGGCTGGTGTAAAGTGCCAAGAGGAGAGGTTTTTGCCCTTGTAAACTGAGCGCACTGGAGCATAAAATACAATCAAGATTTGTGACAAAATACACGGTGGGCAGACGTCGCTCCCCGGTGGCGGCGGGCGAGGGGTGAAGTGGCACCGAGTGATTGAGGGGCCCAATCTTGCACAGGGATCACGGAGAGAGGGTTGGCAGAGAGGAGCCTGGGCAGCCGTGGCTGAAAGGAGCTGCCTCCAAGTGCAGGGAACAGTTTTGAAGGATAAAAACTACTTTGTGAAGAGGGAAATATCAGACTGTCGGTGAAGTGCTCACAAGGAGAGTCTGCGAGTATCAGTTCAAATTCCAATCTTTTCTTGAGTGTCTACTGCAGGTTAAATCTTTATCTTGTTCTCTCAAAGAGTGGGTTTTAATGAAAGCAAATTTGAGGGAACAAGCACTCAACTCGCTCATTTATCACCCTAAAGGCAAAAGATGCAGTCTTGAATGAATTTTCTCTTCCCATCTGTTGCTCTGCATTGACTGTTTCCCACTCCTTTAGGCACCTTTAGTATTTGATGTCCTTTTGCTTATTTTATTCCTTTAGCTCTGCAGTCCCAAACCAGAACAAAGTCAGGTTTGAGCCCAAATACTGCTCCTTTCCACAGCTGCAATGGGGCAGCTGAGCAATGTGAAAAGGTGCTGAAGTCCTGGAGCAAAGCTGGTGCCTATGAGGACATAACCTCTTGTTCCGGATCATGTGTTGTGGTTCAGGCTGTGCTCCCATCCCTCAGTTTTTAAAAAGAATCTCTAAGTTAATGTGTCTCAGTATCTCAATTTAGAGCACTGTTCAGTAAGAGCAAAAACCAGACTGCTGTCCTAGGACCCGTTCTGCCAGTTACTGAAAATATTTCAAGTGGGTTTTTTGGCACCAAGAAGGCTTGTTTCTGCTTCCTTCTGGTTAGCAGTTTCTTCCATACTCCATGAGAAATCAAGAATTTCAAATACTTTGACTTATACTTTTGTTTCTGTTCATCTGTGCCCTCACTGGAGGTTCTCAGCCCCATATTATATGTGCCTGATGCTTTGCCACTGACATTCTGGCATCATGTTAGTGCCCAGCAGCAAATGAAGAAGGCACAGAGAAGTCATAGCACTCACTCAAACATCTATTTTCAGAGCAACTAAAGACACTTAATATGTTAAACCAAAAGATTAAGAGAGGATGCCTTGACAGTGAATAAGAGGAAAATACCAGGTATGAAAGAACTCCTCTGACAGAGAAAGACAAAACAGAAACAGTGACTTCGAGTTTTAAAGAAAATGTGAATCACCACCTGTTTCAGCAGAGATGAGCTATTCAGTACTCTGATCTCCCTGTGGATGCTTTGACAGCAGTAGTGACTTAATAGTGGGGAAAAGCAGAGAGGAAATAGCAAGAAAACATACTCCTGGGAAATGATATTACCAATTTGAGTCATATTTTGGAGGTTAGAGTGGTTCATAAACATTCAGAAGGTGTAGCATTTTTTATCAGTGACCCTGCAGACTTCCCATGCTCTCACCCATAACTGCCTCTGGGTTTCCCCTGAGAAATTTCCTACATTCCCAACCTGAATTCCCTGCCCCCACAGTTTATAAGAGAGCTGAACTGCAGCAACAAGCCCACATCTCCAGTGCCATAACCACAAGCATGTTTCATGCAAGTGCCCATCACAACAGGATTTCACATGGGCGTGGAAACAGGAGAAAAAACATTCTGCAGAGCTCTGAAGACCCAGGAAATTGCAATAGACAAAAGTGCAAAGAAATTCAGAATACTGGTCTTTCTAGCAAAGTCCACAAACCACGGGGCTGCAGGCATAGCAACATGTCTGTGCCAAACAAGCTGAAACAACTGGGAAGAGATGGTTGATTTGGGTACTGAATCACCCTAGATGATGTAGTCAGTGTGGGTGACTGAAGAGCCTTGTCTCTAAAGGGCTGACCACAACTGAAACAGGCATCTTTTCTGGGGAAAGAAATGGAATCTGCAGCAAAGTCAGCATGTGAGATGCTGGAATTCTTCAGAATGATATGGCACTGTGTATGCAGGCATTCACACACGGCTGCATCTCACTTTAAAATGTCTCTCAAGACTTGTATATTAAACAGAAGAAGGATTTTTCCAGGAACTAACACAGTTGGCAGCCTTTTGTCTCTATTTTTTAAAGTAATTTATGAAAGAAGAAAAGTAGCAGAGTCAGTTTAAAATAAGCTGCAGCCTGGACTTTGATAGATGAACAGATCTACTAACAAAACCTCTCAGTTTTCACTGAGCACTCCATCTTCTTATCTGTTAATCCTGGTGAGGAGAGAATAAGGAAGGCAGGCAGCTGAATAGAGGAAAGACCTGGGTAATGTCTAAACCAGGGAATGATCAACCAGAAATCAACCTCCCTGCTTTTTTTTTTTCAGATCCAACCAGACAATCAGCTAAGCATTTCCTCTTGCCTTTTGCTCCCTTTCCAAGAGGGGCTGAGTAAGATGACAGTGATTCACACTGCAACCTGTTGAAACAGTCCAATATATAATTCCTTGAAGAACAGCCTTGGAGCTCTGGGGGAGTGGTCCCTCTGACAATCTAGGATGTTGTACTGGAGAGTAATAACAGTTCCAGCTGTAGTACAGGGAGGTGAGAGCAAATAACAGCACTTTTCCCAGCTGGTTGTGTAGACCTCCTCTCAGGCAATGTGGAGGTTTGCTCCTGAGGATGTTGCTTGAACAGAGTTGGCTGTTCTGATGGCTTAAAACCATCAGAATTAATTAGGGAAAATGCCATTTTTTATTCAGAAACATATTGAGGAAGGCTAGGCACTTCCATGGAAAATCTTGTGGAGTATTTCAGGTACAAGCTGGGATTTTTGGGATGGGCTGGCATCTCTTGGGACGTGTGGAAAAGATGAGTCCTTTCAGTGCTATGTGTTTAACTGCCACTGCCCCAGCTCCATCAGCAGTTCTTGTCTTTCTGCATCCTCAGTGAAGCTCCTGCCCACCACACAACCAGATATTCTCACACAGATCTCTCATGGGATATTTTTAAACATCCTTCTCTTCTAAGTTTAAAAATCTAAATAACTTCCAAGCCTCAGCACTTTTTTGTTCAGTGAATGCCTCAATTTGTGACAAGTGCTATAGGAGGAAACAACACACTTGTACTTCAAAATCTGTTCCTGTCCCTCAAGCACAGCCTTTCTCCTAAACTGGAATTTGTAGCCCAACGGTCTTTACTGCAGAAAAAAAGAACTGTAGAGACTTGAAATGAAACTGAAATCAAGAGGAAAAGAATAATCACATTATCATGACTTCAGGAAGGTTTACTGCAAGTTCTGCTGGAGTTCCTCACAAGCATTGACACCCACAGAACATACAACAAGCAAAGCAATCACATATTTAATTGGAAAAGAATCTGCTTGATTAGGGCCCCCTGTATTTACTTCTGTAGCAAAACTGAACATTCCCTTGCCCAGTAAATCCATTATACCACCACACTGAGATGGAAAAATCGTATGGAAGACTGGGTGAAAACACATTCAAGCAAAAAAGAGAGGAGCTTCTTTAGCAAAACACGCAATGTAAGTGAAAACTGAGATTAAAAGAAAGCTGCTACTCAAGTATCAAATGAGCCCAGTTCTGCTCCTGTTGTCACTGTGACTGCTTCCTAAGCTCAGATCTGCAGATCCCATCATCCATCTTTTTCCTAAAGCTCCAGCTCCTGGAGTCATATGATGGCACAAGAGTCACATGTCAAATCAAATTTCCAAAATCTTGAAAAAAAACCCACAAGAAATTACTAAAAAACTCAAAACTACAGACTGCTTTATAAAATAAATTATTTTTGAGCTTGCCCTGGAAAACACCATCTCTCTCCTGCTCTGCCTGGTAAAGGCAAGTGAACGCCCAGAGCTGTTTCGCCACAGCATTACAGCATCCAGACAGCCCTTGCTCTTTCCCCAAATCCTACCTGAGCTCTGGGATCTGCAGCACAGCTTTCCCTCTTCCTTGCTCTGCACTGCATCATTACCCGAGGCTCCCTCCCTGCACTCCCTCCCCCGGCTCCGCTCAGCTCCTCTGCACTGCAGCACTGCCAGAAACCAGCACTCCCAGCCCTTTTTGCCTGCTCTGTCCTACCCTGGAGCATCCCAGCCCTGTATCGTCCCTCATTCCCCACATCCCTGCTCCGTGGTCCAGCTCTCCCACTGCAGCACTGCAAAATCCTCTGGCTCTGCCACCTCCTTCCCGTGCTCTGGGGCACAGCCCGGCCCTGGAGCATCAACTTTCTTATTTTCCTCTCTGCTTTTCCCGTGCAATTCCAGGCTGTAAAGCCACTGAGGCATCCCACAGCTTTTTTTGATCATTTTTTATTCTCTTTAGTCCACACCTGTGGTGCTACAAGGGTTCCCCTCCTACCTCAGTATGCTCCTCATCCTCTGCGAGGTCCTGCCCTCCAGTCCCACCATAAGATTTACCCCCTCTCCTCCTCCATTCCTTGAGCACAGCTTTAAAACTTCTATATTTGTACACAATTCACTGCTCAGGGACAACATCAGAGCACACTTGGCAAGTACAGATTGTTTAGAGAGTCATCTTGGATTTACTAAAGGGAGGTCATGCCTAACAAACTTGATTAATTTCTTTGAGGAGGTGACAATGACAAGGGACAGGGTGAGGAAGTAAAGCATAATTCAATCAGACTTGAAGAGCCTTTTGATACAGTACCACATAAAAGCTAATTTATAAGGTTAATATGTATGGTATTGGTAGCAAAATACTTATCCATGTAAACAGCTTTTTTTTTAATTACTCCGCAAAGAAAGTAGGAGGCAAAGCAAACAGTGGCTGATCACAGGAAAGGAAATTATCACAGGAACTTCAGGTATCTGCTCTCCCACACCCATGTCTTGTAGACATTTTAATCTCAGCACCTTCTAAGATAATTCCCTGGAAAAGCTCTCATTTTGGAGACCAGACAGCCTACACGTGATGAAGGGTTAAGTAACATCTTTGTTGCCTATAGGGCATCTGCATAATGCCATTTACAACAGCATGAATAATGCTGCTTAATACACCAATACACGATCTCACAGGCACCACGTGAGAGGAACTGGTGGTGTTAAAAGCACATGAGACTGTTGAGACACACAGAGAATGTTAAAAAGAACATCAGGAAGGAAACAAGTGCAAGACTCAAAATTCAGGGTACAGCCTTGGTTCTACCAAGGCAATCCTACCTTTCTGTTGCTCCACAGGAGACAGGATGCTGCTGCCATCAGCTGTCTTGCTCCAAGATTATCAGAGGTTGATGATGACAACAGCAGAACAGTTTGCTTGCCTTCAGCTGCGGTCTGTGTTCTTCTTGGCCATTAAAGGTCATTTAGCAGAATAAAAATACCCTTAAGTCTCAGTAACCACCATAGGAGAAGGTGTTTTCCCTTTTGCCATGGAGGTGAAACAGCTACAAGACCTCTGGAAAGTGTCTCTACAGAGCCCTGAACCACCATCCAGCTCCTTCCCAAACTGGAGGCTCCAGCAGGGCCCTGCTCCCCTCTGCCAGCACAGTCACTGTTTCTCTTTTTTTTTCCCAGAAAAGGCACATCTGTTTTCAGTAAATGCTGTAAATTAGTTAATGTTTGTAAAGTGCTCTGATCATGTGAAGTGCTGTATAATTACTACATATTATCAATATAATTTGGTGAGACTGTGCCACTGCTGCCTCCTCCCTTCCGCACAGTTCTGAGAGAGTTCTCTGTAGGCATCAGCTCTTTGGGGCAGGGACCCATCTCAAAACAGTCTTGCTCATTCTTGAAGAGCCCCAGAAGGTAAATAAACTACAGCCCTGAGGCACATCTTTGGGATCATTTCACCTCCCCATGTTTCTGGAAGCAGACTGACAGATGCCTCACAAGGAGGAGGAGCTGCTTTTTGGGAAGTGCTGGCAGTCCACAAGTTAATGACCCAAACACAAAACAGATACTAAGAGTATCATAAATCTTAGGAAAACCAGCAACTTCTACTAGTGATGGACTCAAAATACAGACCAGCAAAGTCCCATGTCTAGCACTGCTTCAGGCACTAACAAACCTCTCTGCTCATCTTAATGTATCCCCCAGATCCTGCTCACTGAGTGAAACAAATAGGAGCAACCAGGAACTGCTTTTCCCCCTGCCTGCTCCCTAGGACCCTCTTCCAGCAAATCCCGGATTTTTACAGCCCTTACAAAACACAGCCTATATAAAGCACTTCCTAGTTACAGGCTAAAACCTGACAGAAAAGTAAATTTTAATATAAGAGAAATAAACTTAATAACAGGCAGCCTAACTCCCCTTAAAAGATACAGAAAAAGCTACTAGAAGGTCTTAAAATTTACCACTGACAAAAAACAGAATCCTAAATAAAATAAAGCTAAAAACACTCAACAAAATGCCCAGACAAAGAACACAGCTACTCCCTATCCCTCCAGACTGCTTATAAGGCTGCTGCCCATCCCACCTGGATTTAAGGGGCTGATGAGCAGAAGTGGTGTCAGCTGGGAAAACAGGCAGAAAAAATTAGTATTTACAGGTGTTTTCTAGTTTTCTTCCTTACTCCTAGGACAAATAATCTAACTTGAAGGCAAACGTCCCCCCAGATCTGTCAAATTATTAAAGAGGTAGAATGGAAAAAATATTTGGCCTGTGACAAGATATATTTAAAATTGCTGAAGTGAGAAAAAGAAAAAAAAAAAGTTACTAGAATATCAGTTCTTTTTAAAAGTGAAAACTACCAGACTATGAAAAAGGTGTGATTGGAAAGCTGGAAGACTTCTGGTGTACATAAAATACTTCACAGAGCACCAAAAATGCTTGCTAACCCTTTCTTACACCAGTGATTCTTGCAAGCGTTACCTGAGAAGGGATTTTTTCACAGGTTCTGTAGTTACGTGTTATAGAAAACTGTCCTACAGGTGGAATCTCACGAAGAGAGAAGAGGTGATCCTGTACAGGTAAGGATGCACACTGATCTAATCCACCCAGGGTTGTCTGGGAAACCTGTGATCAGGAGGAAATGTCGAGCTAAGGTGTTTAAAAATCATGGAGAAGCTTATTCCTAAATCAAGGTTTGTTCGTTATGGATTTGTCTCTTAGCACTTTTCTATTTCAGAGGGTTTTTGCCTTTAAACTTTTACTTTTTGGAACCTTCCCTCCGTGTTCCAAAGGGATGGGATTCAATCCTGATGTCAAAATGAAGCAAATCAGACTCGTAGCTAATTCTTCTGGTTAAATCTGCAGCTAATAACAGACCAACATTAGAAGCTCCAACAAATATATATAATGCTGACACAATTTTCAAATAAATATGAGCATATAGCAGTGTTTATGAAGCACATGCCACTCTAGGACCTGGGAGGTCTGTGCCTGTTTCTGGAATTGCCACGTTCGTCTGTGTAACCTGGATCTCTCCAGCTCCTGTCCCTGTTCTCAGGGTCACTTGTATATAATGGAGGGGCCTCGTTGCTCTCAAATCTTTAGGACACAGACCAGGAGACCAAAATATGTTAGGCATGGGTGTGATTATAAAGCAATAGAGGGAAAAATGGGTATAGAAAACAGTGGTCCAGATCCTCTGCAAGTGCAGGTGGGTGTAGGTGTGCTGAAATCAAGAGATTCAGTGCCAGTTAGCAGATTCTGAGGCTCGTGCTTAGTCTGCACACCAGGGCACAGGAGCTGGAACACCTGGCTTGCAAATCCTGAAGGAACATGTTTCATAGGAAGCTCTTGTTTGTTAGGGGGGAGACAGAAGGAAAGATATTTTCTTGACCAGGTTTTATGTAGCTGGGGGGAGAAAGAGCAGAATTAAATTTCTATCTAAAAGCCAGGAGGGCCAGGCAGGGCCAGACCTGTTGGAGGTGGTCTGCACCAGACCCCCTCTCCTGGTCCCTTGCATGTTGTCCAGAATTGTTGTAGCTCCTTATGAATAACTTATCTCTCATCTTAGAAAGTGATAGGTATTGCTTTAAGTAAAAAAAAAAAAAAAAAAGAAAACTAGAAGTTTCAGATTATAAACACATCCTATTAGGGTTTCTTTTTCTTTCCTTCCAGACAAAAGCATTTCTGCTTCCAAGCCTGATAGACCTCCTGACCCTGCTGATGTGGGTGGATGGTTCTGCATGTTCTGAATCATTTGCTTCCTTTTCAAGTGTTACTTTCTCCTTATTTCAATTACCCTTCCTTTATAATTACACGGGCTGCTCCAGTGAACAGGAGTGCTTGGAGCTGACAGACCGTCTAACAACAGGGCAGGCTGGATGTGGAATCTACATCCTTATCTATCTTGGGCAGTGGGGAAGGTGGATGTTTAATGGCACAGGAGAAATTGTTTGAGGAGATTCAGCCTCAAGCACTTTGTGGTGAGTTCACTGCCCAGGCTTTCACCAGGCTGAACTGTGTGTAATTGCTCTCCCTGTCCCTGGAAGAGTTATAAACCATATATACAAGGATCACCTCCCTTCATTCCTGCTGAGTGACTGCCTCTGTGACAGCAGGAGTCAATGAAGCTTGATCCCACACCTATTGAACTCCATGGGAGTCTTTTAAGTTAACTTGAAAGGGATTAGTTTAGCCCCCAAAAGGTGCAACAGCAGCACCGATGTGGGCAGGGCAAGAAGGGAAGGTGGGAACAACAAGTGACCACCTGCAGGTGGCATGTGGGTGGTAGAACTGTCGTGGGGCCAGGGATGAATCTGCATAAAATTCACAGTTTTGTTCTATGTGGTTTCTCAAAAAAAACCCACAAACAAACCAAATTTGGCTTTTTTTTTTTTTAATTCTGATTTTCATCTTATTTGCAACCAAAATTAAATGCCTGGGTTTGTATAGGAATTTTGCCAAGTGGAACATTTTTTATCAAATATTGAGTTTCATTTAAAAGAGACACAGAGATTTAACTTCTGTGTTACAAGTCAAGTTTCCAATGAAGCTCTGCCCTATCTATTCTAAGAAAGTGCTTTATTAGGTAGTTTTCCAAAAGTTAATACTATTTCCGAGGCTTCTTCCTGACTTCTATCCCTGTAAAAGCCACTTTCATTGAATATCCCATCCATACATTGTGCTAATAATGTAATGCCTATTATTAGCACATAGAGATATTGGCAAAGGATCTATTCAAAGGTCCTAAAACCTATCCCAAAATAAAGGCAGAAGAGCTGCTGCAGCAGTGCAGAAAAGGCCAAGCTGACTGGTGTTTATTGTAGAGAAGGGGATTTTTTTTTTTAGCCAATTAATTACACATTTCAAATTTAATCTTAAATTTAAATTCTATGAAGCAACAGCCTGGGGAGAGGGTGTCAAAGGCTTTCTTTAGCAGCGGTTCAGTTCCTGCAGTGAGTCCTGCAGAAGGGGCTGTATTTGCTGCTCTGCTCTCTGTGTTCAGGGACCTGTTGGTTATTCAGCAACACAACATTATCACTTCCATTGTTTTAGCTCTGTATGAAAGAGATAGGAATGGTGAGGAAGACTGTTCCACTCTGAGGTTCATTTTTATTTGACTTCCATTGGAACTGCCTCAAAAGTGAGAGTACAACACTATCCGAGACATCTGCACACAGCAAGTCAAGGAAACAAGGAAAGCCACAGCTTCCCCACCCCACAGTAGGTGCCATAAGGTGTTGTGTCCTTGGTGGGACACGACCAAGTATTTTTATTTAAGGACTCTTTGCATTTTTATACCTAATTTTATGTCTGTATGCAGCAACAGAGGCGAGGGCCTGCTTAAAATTTCCTTGGACCTTTCAAAGTGTTCCTGGGAGCCAAAGGTGTTCACAGGAATGAAACATTAAACTGCAACATAGATGTCATGGTTCAGACCTCTAAAAGGGTCTGGCAGCTGCAGGAAGCAAAGCCAAATAATACCCAGGACTCTCAGAAATGGCCCTGGATTTTTAGACCTTTTTGAAAACCGAAATACTTTGTTTAATTCAATATTAACGGATTAGATCCAAGCAAGCCCACCACCATGTGGAAGGATAAGAAAGCTTGATTTATCTTCAAATGTTTGTATCTTTCACAAACATCTTTGAAAGCCTGAAAGTTCATATATTGACAGAGTTATATCTGCAAAGGAATCAAATGGTAGATCAGATGAGGGAAAATACACACGTTTCCCTTATTCAGTGAAACTTCAGGTTATGGCAGGAGTGAAATCTTATGTAGCACAGGCTCTGTGAAGAGCAGAGGGTGGTTCTTTATGGATGTAATGGGAAGGGAAAGTGATTCCCCAATTTTCTGACCCCAGAGGATCTCATTTGGCACCACTGAAGGAGAGGAGGAGAGGGCTCTTGCCTTGGGAAAGGGTCAGTAGCGTGAGGTCTGCAAAATTTTGGCTCATTTAAGGATTTTGGAGAAAACCCAGCTCCTCATCTCTCCTGTGAGTGACTGGGGCCAAGGCTGAACAGCTCCCAGTGTCTGCCATGCAGGAGCTGCTGCTGTCAAACCATAGCTCTTCTTATCACCTGTGTCCAGGCTCAGGGTTGGTATTACAGGCACAAAATAACGAAACAATTTAGAGTGGCCTCTATATCTCACTTCCTAGAGCAAGGGCTCTACTGCCACATGGGGGTTTTATTTTTCAGAGCAGTCATACTCTGCCCTGACTCAGTCCTACCCTGAGGATTTTCCAGCTTCACCTGACCCTGGGAAACAAAAAATGGGCTACAAGTACGATGTGGTTGTTCTTTCTGAGCCTTCACTCGTTCCTGCTGCTCTCTGCTGCCCTCCCAGGCCCTCTCAGCCTCATTCTTTAGCTTCCTCTGGCTTGCACAGTTGTCATTCTTCAAAATCCAACATAGGATTGAACTAAAACCTTGAGCTAACAGTGGAGTGCCAGGCTGGCATACATTTCTCTCCCAATCAGAATGATGAAAAGCTCAGAGAGAATATTCAGTGGGTCTGTTCTTGCTGGTATTTACACCACGAAATCTCCATGCAGGTCTTCACCCCACGAATTGCCTTGGCTTTGCCTCACCTTTGCTCAAACAGCAGAAACTCATGAAATGCAAAGTCAGATAGCTCTGAATGCTAAGCCACGTGAAATATTTGTTCTTCAACCAGCCAAAACTTTTTTATAATCAGGGTTCACATGCAGATGTTTGCTGGATTATATTCTCTTTGCTGTGCACACTGTGTTCTCTGCTCCTGGGGCAGGGAGATCGGAAAGTTTGCTGCCTGGGCAACTCAGAGAGCTGCCTAAAACACATCAGAATTAAGAAATATTGCTCTGCTAAGACCTTCTAAACTTATTCTGCTGTGCAGTGTTACCATTAAAAAACAAATCAAATTAGACAGATGAAGAACATCATCACCACAAAATCGCATTCCTTTCTGGAATAAAAAACTTCCCCTGCATGTGCACACACTTACTCCTATTTGTAAATCATCTGCCGTGTGTTTTTGGGGGGATCTACTCACTGCTTTGCCTTTCTGCCTCAAGGTTGGGTCTTCCAGTGCAATAGGAACCAGTGGGCACCAAGTTTACCTTCTCTACCTGGAGCACATTCTCGTTCAGACTCTGAGATACAGAAAAAGAACCCTGAGAGCTGCCAAATAATCTTTTTTTTTTTTTTTTTTTTTACTTTTGAAAGGCTTTGCCCTGGCAAATCAGTTCACCGTGTACGAAAGATAATTAGGGCATCTTATTTAAAACTTACGATCTAATTAGTGGCTTTAATGGTAGTTAATTACACAGAGAGCAACAAAGCAGTTATATTTCCTACCAGGCTTCTTTTAAGTTAAGGTGCAGGTACTTATCTAGGGCCATAAAGGAGAGTGGCTACCACACTTAACATCTAATTACACAAAATTGTCCACAGTAATTATGAGCAATGTGATTTTATTTATCTGGCTTAATTACTGGGGCTATGCACAGTCCCTGACCTGGCACGGTGACAGGGAGGACAGAAAGAAGAAAAAGTTTCATCCCCTGTGTGAACACCGTGGTGGGACTGCAGACTTCTCATCCTGAACTCAAAGGCAGAGCCTGGGCACAGACCAGCAGTGTTCCTGAGGATTTGGATACCTTGTGATCCCAGGGATTCATGGGAGCCATGGATGCACATGTTATGGACAAGGGAGTGCCTTTACGGAGCCCCATGAGATGTCCAAGATGATTCTCTCACACCACAAGGAACCCACTGCTACCAGCGGGTATAAAAAGGACAATTCATCCTTTTATTCAGCAGAAGGGACATTCTATTCCCACCATCCACATCTTAAATCTTTCCCAGACACTATTCGTTGCTGAAACTCCCTAGAAAATTTCAGGGCATCTCCAAAAAAGTCACTGTCTCATAAAGAACCACTTTTTACTCTCAAGGGGAAGTTTTTCATCTGTCTCTAAACTATTCTCTCTCATCTTCTTCATCTTTAATGTGTGTATGTACAGACATTCAGGGACAGATTAAAACTTCTGACTGTCATTAAGGAAATCTGCTCTATATTTGGATCCATCTCCATTATTTGCAAATCCTGAGAGAATGAATAACTACGGTGTGTTAGTGCTTGAATCCATAAATACAGGAATAGGTCATGAGGACTATGAGTGAAATGTGGTTCTTATGACTTGTCCTTTTACACCATTGGACCAGGTGGAAATGTGTTGGTGAGAGATGTATTAGTGCTGCCCAAAAGTCCATCCAGCCTGTTACACTTCTTGTGACAATAAAAGTAATGAGGGCTTTAACAGGAGGATAAGAGTTTGTATCAGTATCTTGTGTTGTTGCCCAATCTCTGTCTTCTCGTTAATTAATTACCCCTGATGAAAGGGCTACCTGTGAGTTGTAAAGTTTAAAGTGAATATATATGATTTACATGCCAGAAAGACAGCTGGCTTTATGCCCACAGCCTTGAAAAACAGCGTTTTCAAATACTTTCACTTCATAAAATTGCAGGCAGCAGCATGTACAGCTCTGCTTCTCAACTCACCCCCTCAGGACATTTCCATGTTATAGCAAATCACTTGTTCTGTGGCTCACTAAGATTTTGAATTAGTAGTAAATACATTTTGACCTTATTTTTCTCCTGATAATTGCTCTATTTATAGAGAAGTCACTGATTGTCATGCTAATTTCTCCCATTTGAGGATTAGATTGGTTCCATCAGAAATAATGTGTGGTATGTAAGATATTTTTTTAAAAAAAGAAGGAAAAATTCAAAAAAGGGAACCGTCTCCTTTAAGAGTCGATTTGCTCTTGTTCCATTTTTTAATGAAAGCTAGAAAAAAATACTCATTGGTGAAAAGAACAATGATAACTTTCACTGACAAGTTAGGTCATTCTCCTTCTTTAGATATCAGTTCACTGTATTTTATGCCTTTGTTTTCTATAAAGTATTTCAGCATCGGCTTAGAGAGGAATGGCCTGTCATAGAGGGATGTTTTATAGTCTTCACACAACCTATCAAAATATCTGTGGCCAGATTAAAAAAAAAATAAATTCTGATTTCTCAGTATTCAGGGCCAGAGTTCATATGTGGGCAAGGGCAGGTCTTTTTGTTGTTGTTTTCTTTTTAAGAAATCCAACCACAAGTGCTACTTTATTTTCTTTTCTCCCTCCCTGAGCTCGTACCACACAATCAGTTTGAGATGCCTGACCTTGCTCAGTGCACAGAGCACATCCAGAGTGTTCTCTTCTCCTTTTCCATCCTGCAGCACCCTGGGCACACCCCACACTTGGGGCACTTCTGCCCTGTGGCTGTGAATCATTCGGGGCTTGGTGGCCGCTGGCAGCAGGGTCTGGCTGTCAGTGACAGCCTGATGGCCCCACCTTCAAGTTCTCCTCACACAGCAGCTGTAAATCTGGGTGGGTTTTGTTCTGAGAGCCATCAGCTGTCCCCTGAGCTGAAGAGGGATGGAGAGACCTCGATGTCACCACGGGGAGGTGGCTCAGGTTGAATCACCACAGGTTGCATGGTTCAGTACCACGAGGCAATGAACAGGGAGCATTCTAAACCTTTGCTAAAAATCATGGCTGTTTATCAATGTGTCAGCCTGCTGGCACATCCAAGAAACCTAAATTTAACAGGTGACTGGTCCCCACATGCATGGCTACAGCCAGTGGATCTTCAGGACACAGTGTTCCAGCTGGGGAGGAGAAGGGGATGAATGGGACCAGAGTTCAGGGCAGGGGAGGCTTTTTTACACCACAGCTGCTTAATGACTTTTTCAATTGATTTCAGCAGTGCTGCTTTTCGATTTCTGATTCCATCCCAATCATTGGGCAGAAAAATGGGCTTAGGAAGATTATAGGCAGGAAAGAGAGGTAAAAAAAACCAACAAAACAAACTCAAAACCTCAACAGCTTCCATAATGCAGTGACATTTGTCCAGATATTTTATGCTGAATTGGGAAAAAAGAGAGAAATGGCAATTCCTCCCATCTCTCAGCCCGTGCTGTGGAGGGGAGTGCACATGTTCTTCCTTGCTTTCAAGCCCCAGTTCATCCATGCTCATTGACCTGCTCCTTGGTTTGGAACCAGCTGCAGAAAGCAGCTGTCATCCTCTGTTACTCTGCCAGCCCTATTCTTAAGGCAGCCATCAAATCCTGGCACTGACTGAAGGCAATTCAATTAGCTGTGACGGTCAAACAGAAACCCAGGGTCAATTGAAATCTCTTTTTCCCTCCACCTGCCCTCTCCCTCATTTTTATTTTCATCTTGAAGGCTGGGAGTCAGAAAGCCATCCCCCAAGTATTTGTGGGGTGATGATGGGAGAGGGAGGGTGCCTGCACAGGAGACCCTTACTACAATGAGGAAGAAAGGAGAAAAGGAGGGAATACACACCAGGGAGAGGGGTGTAGCTTTCCTCAGTCCTGCTCAGCTCTTGTTCTGCCCCCTTAAGATGCAGCAAGCTTGGGAAGTGGTGCCTTTTTGGATGGTTTGGCTGAATCAGATAGTAATGATAAATTCTCCTTTAGCTTTACTGCTCCCAGCCACAGTGGCCACTTCAGGCTTTTGACAGACCTTTGGGCTTATTCCCAGCACACCCAGAGGAAAGAGGGAAGGTGAGAGGAGGAAGATGGGAAGAAGAACAGGGAAGTGGCACCAGGCACAGCTGCATTCACAGCCCCCTCTTTGCAGGCAGCCTCCACAGCTCCTCACTAGCGTGCAAATAGTTGTAAAAATAAAGGTCAAACAGATAATCTTGATAAATATTTAATAGTAACTGTTTTTACATCTTCCTTTTTGTTGCAGATTGAATGTCTGACACTGGTGACATCTGGCACACACCGAGCTGGAGGGAGCACAGACAGCCTGTCCTGGTGTGGGGGGAACCGGCACCAGGGCGTGGGGGGGGACAGTCCCCATGGGGCCTGATGCCACCAACCCAGCCCCCTCCATCCCCCTGCAGAGCCTGGCTGGTGTTTGCAGGGGAGCAGCTGCTTCCAAGAGCAGCACAGCCCCATCTGCTTTGATTCAGTGAGGTCTCACACGAGGGTCAGCAAATCACACTATCAGCACTCCACGTTCCCTCATCCCTCTCCGAGCTAATTCACGCTGAGGACCATCTGCAGACGGGTAAATTGGGTGCTCCATGGCCATGATTAGTTGGCTTTGGGGTCACAGTGAGCCTTCACTCTCCAGAGGTGCAGGTAGTGTGTGGCTCAGTGGGTTTATCACAGGCCTGGAGGTGGATTTCTTACCCCGGTGGGTTCTCCTGGACCAGCTCCAGGCTGAAGCAAGTCTTAGGGAGATTAAAAGAGACTGGTGGTGATAATACTGTTGACCTCAGAATCCTACCAGCCAGCCAAGTAGTTATGGCAGAGCAAATGCAAGTTGTGCTTTTAAGGGATTGCTTGGCAGTTAAGTGAGCTGGACATTTCCTCCTAGTAGCTGGTAGGAAATCATCCATCTTTGCCCAGCAGATAAATATATTGTGGGAGATTTTCAGTTTTCCATGCATTAATTCACTGTGATCACTAGAAAACTCAGGGTGCCCTGAGAAAGAGGATCATCTTTTAGACATTTTCACAGACACTTTCAGCTCTGAGACTGAGCAGCACAAGGTCTCAATATCATTTTCCCTTCATGGAGGTCCTGTAAGAAGCATTCCAGTGGGCTCTGGAAATCGCTGGCAGTAATAGATCTCCATATGGAGGAATTAATGACCCTGGATAACAAATGAATCATGTGACAAAAGAAGGAGAATTCAGGTCCACACTTACTGCTTTGCATGACCCGAGTCTTTGTACAGCAGATGAGAAGTGCCAAGGTAGTGGCCTGGCTATACATCACACCCAGTTCTGCTCTGGAGACATCAGTCCTGCTCTGGACAGGGTAGCTCAGGGATTTGGATCCCTGTTTCAGCAGCCTAAAGACCCTTCAGGGTGCTATTTTTGTCCTAAGCAGAAACTAGTCCTAAAACAAATAACTTTCCTGTATTCTTTCAGCTGGAACATTAATTTCTTTCACTTTTTTCCTTTCAACCCGTGCCTCTAAACATTCAGTTACTCTCAGAGCGGTGCCTTCCTCCTCCTCCTGACCCAGTCCAATCTTAGTCTCATTCACATTGCAAGGAACATGTCAAAAGTTAATGACAGTGACTCTTTTCCTTCTCCATTGCTCCATTCAATTTTTTTTTTCTTTTGTTGAAGCTTTGCTACCCTATTTTTCAGGCTGCACAATGTGGAAGTTGGCAGGAAACCAGGTTCAGCTGGAATTCAGAACTGACTCTATATGTGAATTTAAGAGGTGCCAGCACTGGGGTAGCATTTCATGCTCCCAAACAGCCTGACACAGGGTAAGCCTCAATGGCAGTTGAGGACTCACTCAAATACTGTTTAAAGTCCTCAACAACATTAAAAAAAAAGAAAAAAAAGAAGAAAGATTGATGGTTTTGACTTCAATGGGAAATAGTCAATATTTCAACAGGCTGCTAAGAAGACATACTGAAAACTTTCATCACTCCAGAAAGGCAACACCTTCCCTGCTCAGCAGCTAATGAACTCCCATTGGTGTCAAGGCAGCAGCCTCAGGGAGGTACAAGGCAGGTGCTGTGGCCATAAAAGTAGTATAAAGCAGTAAAACCTAGAAAATCTGGAACTTATATATGAAATCCTGACTAATATTTGTAATTAGTGCAAGGGAAGGGAACTGGAAGTGTTGGGGATTGCCCTACAAATGGGTATCAGCAATGTCTCTCATCACAACATTGTTCACCAAGCATTTTAGGAGCACAAGTCTGAATAGTAACTCCTATATCAGCAAGTAAACCTCATTTTCCAGCCTGTTTGTGAACATCTCTCTGTATCCAGCCATGCAACAGTCACTCCTGACACAGCACCACCGACCATTTCATTCTCAGATGGTGTTTCTGTTCTGAATGGACAACCAAAAATTTTACAGTTAGAAGTCAATCAACTATTAAGGTATCTTTAAAAAGAAGGAAAGGGGGGAAAAAGCCCTTTTCCCCAGTGAAACTTCACCTAAATTGTCACTGAAGTGCTTGTGGTACTTTTACTTTCTTGTAAAATTCTTGAAACAAAGGCAAAAAACTATCACTCAGTAAGTGTTCACAGAGTAACAGTAAAATAGGTCAGAAACGCAACTGGAACAAATGTGTTTGAATAAAAGAGAGCCAAGCAAACATTGCAGGTACTGGAACTGTGCAAACACAGCAAATAACATAAAGCTTCCCCTCAGGAGAAGAGCCATATGCAGAAATCTTGATGCTTTTGTTCACTTAGTGCAGGGCCCAGCAGAGAATGGAAATGGTTGTGTCCTGCTGCTAAACACCTTTTAACTCCTGGGGAATCATGTACCGTGTTTTTGTGTAGGCTGGGGGGGACATGGGGCACTCAGTGGTGACATTTGGCTTGTATGAGTTAGAGCAGCCTCATGGCAGCTCTGGGTTGGGCTGTAATAAGAATTTCACCGAACAGCCAGCAATTGTTGAAGTGTGTTTTGTGATATGAGGGGTTATGTTGTCACCATCCACTAAAAAAGCAGGAAATTCCATGTATTATTTCAAGGGAATGACTTTTCAGCTTCTGTCCCTGATGTTACTTCAGGCTTAAAAGGCATTCCAGGTTGTTCCTTCCATGGGAAGGAGGCATCATCTGCCCTTCATAGGATCGTGGGGTGGTTTGGGTTAGAAGGGACCTTAAAAATCATCTCGTTCCAACCCCATGAGCAGGAACACCTTCCACTAGACCAAACTCCAAGTCCTGGCCTTGAACATTTCCAGGGATGGGGCAGCTACAGCTTCTGTGGGCAACCTGTGCCAGGGCCTCCCCACCCTCACGGGGAAGAATTCCTTCCTAATATCTAATCTAAACTTAGCTCCCTTTGGTTTACAGCCATTCCCCCTTGTCTGTCCTGTACCACATCCTTACTCCTGGTTTAATCCAGTGGTTTTAAAGGCTAAATCATCATATTGATCTATGTAAGCACTTTGAAATTCTACATCACAGGAAGATAATACTCCAAGCTGTGTTTCTTTCCCCTCGTGTCCCCGTGGTCTCCTCCAGCAGGTGACACCGTGCAGCAGCTGCTGCTGCCTGGGAGGAGCAGAGCAGCCGAGGGGCTCCCCCTGAATCCTTGTCCACGGCTCCCTCCGAGCTTGCTGGCTTTCACTTATTGAATTAGAATAAATTGGGACTTTCATAAAGGGTGATATAAATCATTATCTCAAGTTAGCAGATGCGGACTCACCAGGGTAGAGCTCTGTTAATAACTCCTTCGGATTAGGGCTGATTGGTACAATTTGAAACTTGTTTCTCTCAGCTTGATCAGTCTCGTTGTAACTGTGGCAATTATCCCATTTCACTTTCAATAGCTCAGCACAGAGGAGCTGCTGCCTCCAATCCATCCCTCTCTAATGAATCCGGCGTGATATGTTCAGCCCCATGGACAAATATACCCTTATCTCCCCCCTACTCTGAAATAAGCATTAAAAAAAAAGAAATCCTACGTCCAAATGACACATAGGAATGTGTCTTTTAGGGAGTGAGATGCTAAGTGTGCATGTAAACATCGCTGAGGTATTTGGCCACTGAAAAGCCTCTCCTCATTCTTACAGCATCATTTGCACTTTTTGGCAGTCTTTCTCCCTGGGAAATTAGATTAAAAAACAGGGGTTTGTCCAAGCACTGAAGCTGCTTGAATAGATTCTGATGAATGTGTTACATGCTGAATTTGTGGGGGCTCGTTAAATAACTCATCTGGTGATATTTTTCACATTTTTTTTCTCCAGGAGTCATTAATAAATGATTTAATGAGTGAACACAGAATTCTCAGAATAATATATTTGACAAGTGTTTTCTTTCACTCCTCTGTTTGACTTCAACAACAAGGTTGGGTCTCAGTTTAACAGACTTTACTTTGACAATAGCTTCAAATTAATTTCCTTTTAGAAAGACACTTGAACAAGTGTTTGCTTTAAGCCCACATTTACATCTTACCTCAGATATTTTGCTGGACTGTGGGCTTTAGCAGTAAGGTTGTGAACTTGTGCTTAAATCATTGCAGTGATGGTTTTCATGCAGTCACCAGCTCTGCTGTTGGCTCTTTATGACCTTTCCATATTAATCAGAAGCATGAGTTGCAAATGATTTTCATGCTTCCTGGGATTAGGAGCTGCACAAGTGTCTTTCAGCCATCCCCAGCTCTCAAGCTGCAAAAGGAGTATTCCCTTTCCTTCCAACCACTGTCTTATCTTTCTGGCTGTAAATTCTTCAAGCCAAGACTGTTGTTCACTTCTTGTTCACACAGCACCTCATACTGTGTTTTATGAAGCCAATAAAATGTTAGAAATTAAAGTACACGGGCTGATTCGTCTCCCACTTCCAGCACCAAAGCTGCACAGTGCTGATGCCCACGGAAACGCGCCAGCGAAAGCACCAGCACGATCCCACCCCGGCTCTCATTCATAGCGGTGGGAATACCAGAGCTTTCCCATTTTCAATTCAGATCCAGTGCACATCTGCTCCTGGAAATTGTTTGAGGGTGCAGCCTAAATAAATGCCGGTGTCCCAAAGTTTTGGGGGAGCATCCAATCCCTTCTCCCAGCTCTGTGCCAGCTGCCTCCGGCTCGGCTCTGAGTGCTCAGCCTCTTGCAGGGCCTTGGCCAGCTCTGAATCACGCTGCTTACAATATGTTTCTGCTAAAAATAATAGTAGTAATTAATGCTCTTAGTTTTAGTGCCACCATCTGCCTCCATGCCAGCCACAGTGGCTATTTCCCTCTGTATTCCCCGAAGCAGGAAGGAGGAGGAAAACAAGGAGAGAGGCAGCTGCTTGTGCCTTTCCCAGCACCTCGTTTTCGGCTGGCAGGGATTCTTCTGCTGGGGGCAGGGAAAGGGGGGGATTCTCTGGTCTTGCAGAGGCAGCAAGAGGCATTGAACATCCTCAGAGCTAAAGGTAATAGAGCTCAGAAACAGAGAAAATGGAAGAAAATACTCACATATACACATAACTTCTCCTGAAGGGATTAGGTATACAGGTAAATAGCCCAACATCTATAGGACATGTATTTA
This sequence comes from Myiotriccus ornatus, assembly GCA_036023395.1. Taxonomy (NCBI): domain Eukaryota; kingdom Metazoa; phylum Chordata; class Aves; order Passeriformes; family Tyrannidae; genus Myiotriccus; species Myiotriccus ornatus. Next base: position 7,384,826 of record JAYRBT010000038.1, read on the forward strand.
ATAGGTGGAGCTCTACAGTATATTTTCAAAGAATCAAAAAATCATTTAGGCTGGAAAAGACCTCCAAGATCATCAAGTCCACACTTTGACCAATCCTCACCTTGTCACCCAGCCCAGAGCACTGAGTGCCACATCCAGTCGTTTCCTGGACACCTCCGGGGATGGGGACTCCAAACCTTCCTGGGCAGCCCCTTCCAATGCCTGAACACCCTTTCAGTGGGAAAATTCTTCCTGATGATCCACCTGAACCTCCTCTGGCTCAACTTGAGGCTGTTTCCTCTAATCCTGTCCCTTGTTCCCTGGGAGCAGAGCCCCCCAGCTCCCCCCTCCTGTCAGGGAGATGCAGAGAGTGAGAAGGTCCCCCCTGAGCCTCCTTTTCTCCAGGTTGAGCCCCCCCAGCTCCCTCAGCTGCTCCTGGTGGTCCAGACCCTTCCCCAGCTCTGTTCCCTTCTGTGGACACACTCGAGCCCCTCGATGTCTTTCTTGAAGTGAGAGGCCCAGAACTGGACACAGCACTCAAATTTTGAGGGTATCTGTCTCACTATAGACCCCACAAGATGATTATGAGGAAGGGATGGGTGTAGGAAGTTTGAATTAGGTCAGGTCCTGGAATGGGATGGTGAGAGGTGAGTGCCAGGAGCCCCTTTCTCCTCTCCATCTCTGGAAAACTGTTGTCTTGCCTGGGCCATGCAGATGTCAGGAGCACACAGGCAGGTTGGGGAATTGAACAAAAGGAAGTGGCAGTGTGTTTAACAAACAGCATCAAAAAAGGTTAACAAACAGCATCAAAAAGGGCATCTGTCACAGTGCATCACCTTCTGTTCCTCTGAGGCTCCTGCCAGAGCCTTTCCCTTTGTTTTTCCTGTGTCCCCTAATCACAGAAATACTGGTGGCCCCACTGAAGGTCAAAAGGGCCACTTTAGGATCACAGGTGTTTACAGAGGAAAAAACTCACCTGCTTAGGGGCAGGAGCTGCAGCATTAGAAGTAATCCCTAGGAAGATTTGGGGAAGAGGATAACAAAACTGTGGTAGACAGCAGGGCCCCTTCAGTTCTCAAGATAGGGGACTTCTAAAGGCTGTACAAACCTCTTCTCCCTGATCCTTGCCTGGCAAGCTGGTGAGGCCTTTTCCTTCTATCACAGGAGAAGAGCTATCACACGTCAGCCAGCCACATCTCTCCTTCACAGTGAATGACACTTCACAAGGCAACCTGTTGATCCGAGTCCTCTCTGCCACAAGTGTGCTCCGAGAAGCTTGTTTTGACTACAGCAAGGAGAAAACAGTTGTTGAGAGCTAGAAAAAGAAAAAAAAAAAAAAAGGAAGGAGCTACAGCAGCCCAGATTTTGATACAGCTGGCCCAGAAGGAATATTTTTGATAATCCAAAACCTGTACAGCTCCTCCCAGGCTCCCAACCCTGCACAGCCCAAGGCATCATGTGGCCAAGCTCAGTCTGTTCCCTTGGTGGGCCAGAAGCTTTAGCTCTCATACTCTGAAAATTGCAGGGTTTGAGCAGCTTGTGTACATGAGGCTTATGTTCCTTGCTTACCTCCTTCCTTGGATCTAACCCTGGTGTCTTAAATGGTAACACAACTCCAGTTCCCTCCTTCCTCCCCCTGCCCAGATGGTGCAGAAGGGATTTAAGGGGAGGTTTTCAGCCCAAAGGCTTTTATTGCATCCCAACAGCCACCTCCAGCCGGGCTCTGGGGTCAGTTTCTGAGAGCACCTATTAGGTCTGTAGCTATTTCATCACTCCTCTTTGGTATTTTTTTTTTTTAATAAGTGTCTGTATAAAAATCTGGATTAGATAATAAATTTCTGCTTTTTAATCAAAAATGGAAGAAAAGTTGTAAGAAATGTCAATCGTGATTAACACTTCAACGTGGAGAAATGACATTATCACGAGTCTTGCATGGAATCGAACAGACATCACCTGGCATTTGCCATCAGAGCTTGGCAGCTCTCCAGACAGGTTGCTACTTAGCTTTAAAGGTAGTAAAGATGTTCCAGTTTTAAAGGTTTTTCCTTTTTTTTTTTTCCCACTTTGAAAAAATAAAATATCAAAGTCAAACTTTGCTGTGAAACAAAATGCCTGGGGAAAAAAAAAAAACAAAAAAAAAAGGCAAAAAGCAATGAAACCAGACCCTCATCTTATTTTTAAAAGAAAAAAAAAAGAATAAAAAGAATTCTGCTTCGAATTAGTAACTTTTAATTTGTGGATACTGTTTATAGTGGTTTTTAACAAGCTGCTCTCCATAATGCAAAAGAATGTGATTTCCTTGTTTAAATCAAGAGAAAGCACATATTTCTTGAAGATCAAGGATCCCACAGCAGAATGAGATGAGGACACCTACAGGGTCATTGTGGAGCCCAGAACTTCATAGCCTGCAGGTTGTAGGAGTGTAGGAACAGCCAGAGCAGAAGAGAGAGAGAATTCAGCCAAGCATCGTCTCTGGGGTGGTGGCTGAGAGTGACTGTAAGTGATGCACAAGGACTTGTCACTCACTCAGTCCCCAGACTAATTCCCACCATCGCAGAATTGCCTGTAAGTTCTGGTTGGAAGACAAGAAAGGTATTTTAGCAAAGAGACCTGGAAATAAATAATCAAACATCAGACCTTCTGCTCCTCAGAGGAAGAACAAAGGGAGAGTTATGTGTCTTGCTGGTGAAGATGTTTCCCTACTGTCCAGCAAAGGAAGTGGCTGAGCAGGGAGTGTGGAGCTGCTCAGCTGTGAGTGTGCAGGACCCCTGTCTCCATCCCTCATGTTTCTTGGTGCTATAGAACTTCCCAGTGCACCATTATTATGCTGTTTCATTATAATAATAATTATTATACATTTGTTGCACAAACAAGAAACTAAAGGTAATTCGTGTACCTATAATGTACACTCTAAAACTTGTTGGTCCCTCCAATATTCCTCTGGATTTGTACTTAGAAACAAATGATGAATCATAGAATAGTTTGGGTTGGAGAGGACCTTAAAGATGACCTTGTTCCAGCCTCTTGGGCAGGGACACTTTCCACTGTCCCAGGTTGCTCCAAGCCCCATCCAACCTGGCCTTGGACACTTCCAGGGATGGGGCAGCCACAGCTTCTCTGGG
>JAYRBT010000038.1:7388026-7425351 GCA_036023395.1 Myiotriccus ornatus
ACACTTCCAGGGATGGGGCAGCCACAGCTTCTCTGGGCAACCTGTGCCAGGGCCTCACCACCCTCACAGGGAAGAACGTCTTCCTAATATCTAATAAATATTGAACATCTAATATAAACCTACTCTCTTTCAGTTTGAAGCCATTCCCCCTTGTCCTGTCACTACACACCCTGTAAATAAATACTCCATGGGAATCCTGAACTAGACCAAAATTCCCTTGTCTTCAAACCCGGCTCCACCTCCCCCTCCTCCTGCATTGGCCCTGGAAACAAGAGAAAGTGTAAACAACCACAACAACCTCCAAAGTATTTCAATAACAAAATAACTAAAGCAATTCTCCCAGGGGCTGGTAAATAGCAGCCAAGCTATCAGAGCCCAGAGGGGGAAAAGTTCAGCTGAAACTAGTTACAAAATCTCAAGATGCTGAGTGACAAACTCCAGCCTGCTTCTGCTCTTGCTCCCCTTGCCATTTTCCAGCAGAATGACAGTTTTCAATTACTGGGCTGTAGCTGAGAGCAAATTGTGCACTTCAGCAGCTGGAGTTCTCTCTCCTGATTTTCAGCCGTGGCTGGGTAAAATGTAGAGGGGCAATGAGAATGGCTTTCTGTGCACAGCGAACTGAGCAAGGACATGCCCAGAGACTGCCAGGAGAAAGTCAGAGGGAACAGCAGGCAGGGAGGGGGGATGGCTTCCCCTCTCACCCCCCTCTGCTCCCCCAGCACTGAGGTTCCAGCTGTAAGTGCTGAAGGAGCAAACCTGTGTCAACCTGTCTGCCCAAACTTTAAACATGACTCGGATTATTTTTCTCCCCAAATGACTAATTCTCTAAATAGTCTGAGATCTGAATCACGTCATCCTCATTCATACACATGTAATAAATTTCCTCTGCCGCTATTAGAGTCTCCCATCAGAGCAAAACCTGGATTTCTGGATGTAAGGATGTACTTGAGCTAAAATACATCCATGAGGGTCAATCCTCTTTGTATAACCCAAGCAGGAGGAGGGAAACTCAGACCTAATGGGGTACCAGAAGTGTTACATCAGGTGTTGTTCAACTGATGTGTGGAATAACTTGAGGGGAGTTACAATAATAAAATATTTGTCCTAATAAAAGAGAAAAAGAGACTCACCAGCCTTTTTCTCCCTACTTTGTGCCAAGCAATTTCAGCTGGGTAGGGACAACAGAGTCTGGGGTAGATTTTTCCTGTTCATCCCAGGGGATTTTGGATCTGTGACCCTCTGCAAATCATAGAACTATAAAGGTTGGGAAAAAAAACCTTATGTTATTTGAAATCACAGAGCATTAAGGAATTAATAGGGCTGGAGGGGACCAGGCTGGCAGCACCCAACAGCTGCCTGAATATTGTCCACAAAGTGAACTCACTGAAATCTTTCCTGGTGGGCACTTTGGGATCAGTCCTTTGATTTTTTTTTTTTCTTGACAGCAAATTAATGTTTTAACATGACTGCATTATTTTTCCTGCAGAAACCTTTGCCCTGTGAAGGAGGACTCGCCTGCCCAGGGCTGCAGGAGAAGACTGTGAGTCTTACAGGCTGCTCTGTGCTTCCCTGGCATCACCTTCTTTCACCCCCCATCAGCATAAAGCGATGTGGCTGGGAAAAATAAAATGTTCCAAGTGTTCTCATGTTTCAGGAGAGCCAATTCTTGGCTGAGCCCTTTGCCATCCCTGATTACCATCCTCCGTGGTGCCACCTTCATGCTTTGGACAACCCCAGCCTGCACAGACCCCTGATGGAATGTGGGATGACTGGGAGCTCAGCTTGGGAGCCTGGAATTCTCCTGTGCCGGGCAAGTCAAGCTCATCCTCTTGTCTAAACAACATTAAACCACTCTGACGAAGCTGGAGAACCTGGAGAAATTTCCAGCCACACATAACATCGTCTAAAATTGCATTGCTGCCAAACGGGAGGGAGGAAGGCAAGGGGTAGGGCTGGATGAGCAGCCTCAGTGGTGACATGCCATTTTTAGACATAATTATGTAAATTACATAATTCATCTCGAAATATGGAGGGTTTTTTTTTTTCTGTATTTACTGCAATTACGTCAATTGACCTATTTATGTTATCTGACGTGCTTATCATTAAAATGGGACAATATATCCCATTAGATCCTCTTACTACATTGAATGGAATGATGATTAATTATATCACAAAAAGGAGCTGTGCTACACATCTCTGAACATGGAATTTGAAGCTTAAAATAAAACAACCTACCATCATAATTTCCTGCCTTAAAACTTCGTCTTCCCCAATTGGGAAATATGCTCAGGGTTCCCCTCTTGGCATTATTCTGGTCCACATTTATATCAATAAAATATTTAGGAAGCCAAACACAGTTTATGTCTTGTAGGACTTATAGCTCTATATTGTGCAGAGACAACATGTCTAGAGAAAAATCTAACAAACTTGGCTCATGATTAGTATTTCATTACTCTGAGAATCTCCTTCCAGAGTGGAGGAAAGGGGGTTTTCCCAACTACATTGGTTATAATTTCTTGGAAACCACCTTCTGCTGTGCTCTCAAAAGAGTCTGAATTTGTCAGGCCATGTTAGTTAACATGGCAGCTCTGGGAATGCAGGATGACAATAAGGGATGTAGTTTTAATTCCTACTTAGATATCAACTTGAAAGTGAATGATAGAACAACTCAACCATTTTTTTTCCTAAATAAGGGTTTCATCCCCATCCTCACTTGAGCCAAGCTCTGCCCAATCCTCTGCATCTTGTCATCCTTCAACCTACTACTTCAGCAATATCTTTTTCAGTATGTGAATGAAAATTTAGCCCTGAGCACCAACTGGGCCGGGAAGAAGTCAGTGTGTGATGTGTTGGATTTGTGCAGGGACCCAGGTTACCCCTCAAAGGCACAAGAGGAGCTGGGTGTCTCTGTTGTCCCAGGGTTTTGCTCTGTTGGGCACTTACAAAACTCCTTTAGTTCTTCACTTCCTGGACAATGATGCAGGCACAGTTTTTTAGTTCTTAGCACGAAAGTCCCTGTGCTCTGCTCTCACATGAGGAATAATGACCAATATGTCCCTGGGGGACTCAGGGCCGTGGGGACAAGGACTCTCAGGAAGAGCATGAGAGGGATCCGTGCTGTGGATCATGCTGGAGCTTGGTTCTGGTGAGGACTATCTCCTCAGCAATGTCTATTAACTTTCTTGGTGCTTCTCCCACTCAACCCTTAACCATCTGCTGCTCCTTTGAACAGGCAGAGGTGATGGCAAGAAAAAAAAAAGATTATTACAATATGCCCCTCCTTAGCTGATCTCACCCTCCCTCAGTAGCCATCACGAGGTCCCAAAGGGAAAGGTTTCAGCTCATTTTAATCCAAAGGAAAGGGCTCGAGTGCATCTAGAGAGGGGTTTCGTCGTCGTTTGTTTTACTCAATTAAAAACCTGCAGACACAGATTAGCTCCCTGCTGCTCAGTGTAGGAATTCTTTTAACACCACAGTGATTTATGACCTACCAGCCAGCATTTAAGGAATGGCATCCAGAACCCAGAGATGCTTCAACATGGGGCTGGTCACTCGTGTTAATGAAAAATGGATTGGAGGCGACAGTCACTTGCGTGGCTGCGTTTTGATAACAAATGACACAGCGGGGCCAGAGCTCAGGGAGGCTCTGTAATTAATATTACAGTAGGATCAGGTATGTAACAGGGAGCTTGGCTTAGAATTAAAATCAATACAACAGCTGTTGGGACGTGTCACTCCTGGTCCCCAGGCCCTGAGACATTCTGCCAGACGGAGGAATGGCTGATGGGAAGGTGATGACACGCAGAGAATATCCATCTTGTGGTAACTTCAGGCAAGAAGTTATGCTTAGTGGAATGTGTTGGCAGTTTGGGGATGTTTTATTGGCTTTTTGTTAAGGGTGGTGGGTTTTTTTCCTTTTTCTCTCATTTTAGTCGATGGATGAACAGGAGGGTGTGGGGACAACCTCTCTCTGCAGCTATAGCTAATTTTCTTTTCAAACAATATTTTCAACCAACTAATTGTTGTGGTGTGGGAGGTTTTTGGCTTTCCTTTATTTTCCAGTCTTCTTGCAAGTCAGAAAAAATCAAGTCTGGTGCCTACGATGGTCGTGTCTCTTATGAAAATGTAACACAGTTCCACATTTCTGACAAACCACGTTGTTCACTTGTAGCAAAAAGGACATCTCAGTTCTATTTTGAGCCTCCTTCTTCTGTTCCCTTCCTTCCCCAGACATTCCAGTGGTCAAGATCATCTCCAGAGCAGCTGTTCTTGTTCTAGCAGAAGTTTACTTTGAGGCTTCAGGATGTGGAGATGGAAAAAGGTCAAGTGGTAGCTCAGTAAAGATAGCAGAGAAATTGTCTGTGTATTTTTAGGAAATTCTTTTAAAGAAAAAAGATATGGGAAACATTCAACATTTAAACAACCGTGATAAAGAAGAAAACCAACCTGCAGTGAGTGGGGACACAGGTTATAGATGAACAAGACAGATGTTGCTTTGCATTCCACATCAATGTCAACCTCCGTCCCTACTTGCTTTTTTTTGGCGCTATAAGCTCAAATTTCAAAACTGGAGGTGTAAATCCACTTTTGCTCCGAAATGCCAGTGGGAATAATGTGACAATGATGGAGCTTTTTTTGCACTTGCTTAAACTCAGTTATATTTAAATGTGGTTATTTAGGAAGCTAGGCTAGTTTTACAACTGGTTTTAGCTCCAGCAAAACAAAAAGAAGCCCACGGATCACAGTAACACTCCAAAACAGCTTTAGACAGCATCTTTTTTTGGGCATGTACAGTACAGCTGCAATCTGTAAACATTATGGTTGGACACTGTAGCAACCAAATACCACAGCAGCTAGAAAATGAGCAGCAATATCTATATATCAGATAAAGGGAAATCCATTATCTGTGTGCACTGCCCCGAGGCTGAAGTTCAAAGCTCAAGCCAGACTCGGAACAAAAATCGGCTCAGAAATGATGCCCAAATTTCTGTCAGCCCTGGCAAGTGTGACAGAAGTGCTTGTTAACATCCACCACCAAGATCAAGAGCTGTAATTGTATCCCTGCAGCAAGGTGCCTAAATTAAGGCCTACTCCAAAGTCCAGCAAAGCCAGTAAAAAAAAGGCTCTGACTGATTTCATTAGGTTTGGGAGCTCCTCTTAATGAAAAGCCCATCTGCTGCTCAGTGCACAGGCTCCTGAATCTCTCACCTTCTCTTCCTCTACTCCCCGTCAAATAAAAATCACAGCTCTCCTGACACCAGGGAACTTGTCACCTTATTTTTGACCTGAATCACCATAGTGGGGTTCATCTGGGGGTTCGGTTTCAGGTTTCTTGCAGCCACAGACTCGTGAGCTGATCCAGCAAGACAAGTTTGTTTAAATCTGTGAATATATGGAATGATCCCTAAGGGAGTTTTAACTATATCCCAAGATGCAACCTGTACATTTCACTAGTCTAAAGTGCCCCAAAAATGCCAGCTCTGATGTGCTGGAGCTGCACCACCTGGGAAGGCTGGCTCAGAGAGGCAATCAGCTCTGGATGCTTATCCGTGGTACCACAGGCAAGAAGGGGAGCCATGAAACCCGTGAATGTGAGAGGTGAGGGGTGTAGCACATCACTTACAGACCAGACCTGAGCCATATGTGAGTTTTTATTCAGATCCAAGACTTTTCCTGTGGGTTCAAGTCGATTATTGCTGTTCTAATTCTTATCTTTTACTGAAATGTCTTCATTTGTAGTACATGAAGGCATTGTTGTCCCTAATCTGCCTGGGCTGCCTGCTGGACAACTGGCCTGATCATCAGAGCAAAGCTCCCAGCTCCTCATCCTTTACAAATGTGGCAATGGCATATGTTCATCAGCTCTGAATGGCTGCCCTGGTGCTGCACTGGCTTCATCAGGTTGGCTGAGAACCACAAAGAAACAAGGAGAAAAAAAAAGAAACAGATCACTGCTGCCTGTTCCTTGGCATCTCCTAAAGAACACTGACACTTGTGCCATCTTTAAGCACCGGTGACAAGATTGTGTCCAAATCCTTGGCTGGATTTGAGAGCTCCGTGGGTGGGAAATGGAGTTGCTCTGTTCATTTCTATGTGGGCAAGTGTGTGTGTGCATGTACTCACTCAAAATTCAGATATTTAACCTCTGAAAGAGGAAAAAAAAGGACTAAAGTCCTTCTGAGAGACTCCTGACTATACAGCAGCATCACTTGAGTGGTTATTGAAATAATGATTTATTTTGGAGGTTTTGTATACAAATGAAGTTTGTGCTTAGAATAAATGATTCCTTTTCATGGGTTAAGTCATAAAGTGTCTGGAAGCAAAGAGTTGTCAGCTGCAGGAACTGGCAAATAGATCTGAATAACATATGAAATTTGGAGAACTTTGTGATCTCTTCAGACAATATGTGGATACGCATCAGTATGCCACGTTCTTTGAATAAATCATTCCTTTTAAATTATTCACTCAGTTCTAGTGATTGTTCAGATGAGGGGATTTTGACATAAAGTGCTAACTAGTGAGATTACAAAAAAAATCTGAGGTTTTTTAATCTTTTTAGAATTTCCTACCTTCATTAGCATCATTTTTCTTTTTCCAGATAACTTTTTCTTTAAACTTGGCTCTCTTCTTTCAGTCCATCTCTTTCTTCCTCTTTCTTTCCAGCACTGCCTGAAGACAAAACAACTTCTCTGAAGGAGATCCTTTTAGTCTATAATGAGATTAGGCCTTGGAGCGGAGATCTTGTTTGGATCAGCTGTTGAACTCACAGGAGTCCTGTTAAAGACCTATTAAAATTCCATGTAATACCTTGGTAAGTAACATGTGAATCCCCAGCTCATCTTCGGGAATTAGAGAGTGCACAGCTTCCTTGGCTGCTGGCAGGAAGGTTAGGCAGACCCAGGACTCATTTGTTTGAAGAAGGGGACGTCACCTGCCTGTTTCTTCCACCTTCAAGAAAACGTGGGAGTGAAATATTGCAGAGGAAAACTGTTTGTTCTTGAAATAAAAGAGCTGAAGCTCTGAGGGACCTGACTGATGATCAACCAAGGCTGACGACTGACCAGCGACCACAGGCACTCCGGGGATGACACCCGGATACAGGAGACATGGGCATCTCAAAGGGAGGTTTGGAAGATTAGGTTTAATTCCGATTATCTTATCAGAAGCTCTCTCTACTATAAATTCAGCAGAGTATCTCAGAATGAGCTGAAATAGCTCTCAACAGGATGGTATCTACCCTGAGATCTCCTAATTCTGCTCAGGCAAGAGACACCACAAGAATAGACTTTTTCTCTGCTCTGCAGAGACTTTTTTTCTTGCTTAGATTTGAGATCTGAAAGCATTTCCTTTTCTTCAGTTTCTTGTTATTTTCAAAGTTAAAAAGTTAGGGATAGCTCTCAAAATATGCTTGGGTAAACACAACATTAATACATTCTTACACACATTATGTTCTATTGATCACCCAGCACTGCATCAAGCTTTGGGGGTGCTATTATGCTGCCAAAGAAATAATTCATTCCACCCTGCAAGGCAACAGCAAATTGCCAGAGCCTGAGGGGGCAAAGGGAGGGAAAAGTGGGGTGAAATGTGAGTTTGGAAATAAACAATCTTTGGTGTCTTGGAAATTAAAAGCAGCTGATCCAAAACCCGTCAAAAGTAGAAGTTCTTTCTCGATGTCAGGCTGGCATTTGCAGCTTGGCAGCCACTTCCAGCTGAGTCCTTTACAACCCCAAACTGCTCTCCTTCCCCATGGCATGGCCAAAGCTGCCCATCACTGATGAGCTTCAGCACCCAGCCCAGTCAGCACTGACATGTAGTGGGGCAGCTTGTACCTCCTCCCACTCATTAGTCTTGGATAATGCTGAAACCTTTTGTGGACATTTAATTTTTTTTTTTAAGAAGATCTCGGAGCTTTTTACAAATCTCTATTGATTAAGCATCAAAACCTTCATCTGATGTAGATAAGTTTAATGCTATTATCCAGATTTTACGAGACAGATTTTATTGAAGACAAGGAGAAGCCAACCAACTTGGTCAAGGTCAGACATCAGCGTGTGGTAGGACAGGGAACAGAGCTCACGTGGCAGCACGCGGTGATCTTCACATACATCACCTCTCACAACATTGTATTTCTAATTATTGTGCCTTTGGATTGTTTCAGGCAACGTTATGGATTTTGCTAACAGATATGACAAGGGGAATATATTTGCATACACAGAGAATTAATTGTACAGAAGTGTGTTATGGCAGCTGACGGTGAGAACTGGCTGGCAGGATTTCTGTGATCTGTTTTTCCTCTTCTGTCATTTCTATCACATCCAGGCTGTCTGTCTTGGCTTCCTTTGGTAGTTTTAACCTGAGAAGGTGAATGCTCCATTCAGGAGAGTGGGATCTGCTCCTAGATTTTCATGGTGAGGAAAGCAAGATTCAGAGCTGGGATAATGTCTAGGACTTCCAGTTGGATTAAAATCCTAATTTTGGCCCTGACCTTGCAAGAATCAGGTTTGCTGCAGCTCTTGAAAAGGCCACCTGAAAACTTCACAATTTTGGACAGGCTCTCCAAATGGGATGGACATGGGGATATGGTTTAGCTACAAACCCAAATGATCTTGAAGAGCACTGTCTGAGTCCTCTGAGCCAGCCTTGCTCCCTACCCCTTTTAGTGATGCTCTGCAGGAGGACGCTCCACTGGCACCTTCTGGACAAGCTCTACAGCTGAGAATCCAACAGCCTGTGCTCAGGACAAAACCCAGCAGAAGTTTTGCAAGGAGAGACATAGAATTATAGAATCGTAGAATCATAGAATGTTTAGGTTTGGGAGGGATCTTACAGATCATCACATTCCAGCTCCCCTGCCATGGGCGGGGACACCTTCCACTAGACCAGGCTGCTCAGAGCCCTGTCCAATCTGGCTGTGAACACTTCCAGGGATGGGGCAGCCACAGCTTCTCTGGGTGACCTGAGCCTGTGCCCACCCTCACAGGGTAGAATTTCTTCCTAATAACTAATCTAAAACTACCCCCTGTCAGTTTAAAGCCATCCCCCCTTGTCCTGTCACTTCAGGCCACTGTCCAAAGCTGCTCTCCAGCTGTCCCCAGACGGTAAAGGTGGGTCCTCAGCTGAAATGAGGAATCAAACTTCCAGAGAGAGATGCTGGCAGAAATCATCCACACTCATTCACACCGCGCCGGGCAGCTGCTCCTGAGACACGCGGAGCTGTCGGAGGGCTGGACCACGACGCTGTGTGACTGTGGGCATCCGTAAAAAAGGAATCCGCTTTCTTTTACCCCCGGGTAAAGCCTTGCCTGGAGGACGAATCCCCTTTCCCGTGCCAGCGGAGCCGCTGCCGCGGAGCGAACCCGCCCCCGTGAGCCCAGGGAAGGGATCGCTCGGACACGGGTCCCAGCACATCCTTCCAGCCTTCCGGAGTAGGAAAAAGGGGCCCTTTGTGGTAGGATTTAAAAAGATATTCCTAATTCCACGCTCCTTTTTTTTTTTCTTTTCATGGCCAGCTCTGGGTGCAGCGCTGTTTGTCCAGAGGAGGAAGGCTCAGAGTTTCATCTCCATCACTCACCAGGGCACACACAGAAAATGTTTTTTCAATTTTCTGGTCCTTTCTGTTTTGCTCTTATCTGTGCATGGTGCCAACCACAGGGTATTTTCAATGGCAGCTTAAATGCAGCTCGTGTTTGGAAAATGGTTTGGGATCTCTTGGAATTGCCAGGGGGAAAAAAATGAGTGATTATTTAGGAAGAGTCTGTAGGAAACTGTGTGGGACGTGAGTGAGCTCCTGTCACCTAAGGCTCATACAGCTCATAGAATCATTGAACCACACGGCCTGGAAGGGACCTTAAAGATCATCTCATTCCATCCCCTTGCCATGGGCAGGGACACCTTCCACTATCCCAGGTTGCTCCAAGCTCCGTCCAACCTGGCCTTGGACACTTCCAGGGGTGGGGCAGCCACAGCTTCTCTGGGCAACCTGTGCCAGGGCCTCATCACTCTCATAGTAGATAATTTCTTCCTAATATCTAGTCTAAATCTAATCTCTGGTATCTTAAAGCCATTCCCCCTTCTCCTATCACTTCATACCATTGTAAAAAGTCCCTCTCCAACCTTTTTGTAGGTCCTTTAAGTTCTAAAAGGTCATGTCACATTGGTCTCCTCTGTTTCTCCAGTTTTGTGGAAGGTTGGCCACTTCTCATCCCTGACTTGCTTCTTTTCCATGAGTTTATTCTCCCACCACTAACTTCCACAAAAACTTCTGAGGGACTTTCTTCCCTGTTCCCAGCTAGTCCAAATAGTTAATTTGCTAATGACTGGCGATCCCAGAGAGATCCCAGTGTGTGTCAGCTACCAGGAACTCAGCATTTAGGAGCTGACAGAAGTTGCATCCTCCAGCAACCAGCCACTGTGCCTGACACCTCCCTGCTGCCTGGATTACTGCACACCATGTTGTACATTTTGATGAACCAAATGATGCAGCATTCTGCCCTGGCAGATCATCAGATCCAGGGAAAAAACTGAATGGCAATGATAAAACCAGTGATTTAATGGGATGTCTGCCCTGCTGTTCCCCAGTTTGGGGGATTCGTATAAGTGAGGAGCAGATGGGATCTCCAGGGGGAAATTCTAGGCTTGCAATCCTGAAACCAATGTAAATTTAGCACTGTATTTCTAAAGTGTTGTTGGAAAGCAGCCAGGAGTCTGAAATCTATCCAAGGTTTTCACCCCTCTGATTCATATATATGTATTTATATATGTATATAGTTATATATACACACACTTACTTATTCATATGTTTCTCATGAGTAGAAATAGGTTTCATTCTCATGCCTTTGTGTCTCATCTTTTTTAAAAGACACCTGACTCTCCATGTGCCCTTTTTGGAATGAGAGAGAACATCAAAGTCTTGACCAACTGTAACTACCAAGGAAATGCTTCCACTGCTCCCCAGAACAGGCACTGGTAATGCTGCTGTACCAGCCAAATTTTAATTTGTACCAGCCAATTTTTAACCTTCCAAGTCCCCAAGTCTCTCCTGTAATTGCAATGGATAATGACATTTGTCACTCTTTCTTTTGTGCCCAGATGCCCAGCAAAGTGTTGCTACTGGAACAACATCCCTCTTCTGCCCCTCAAAAGTGGTTGCACATAAAGAAACCCTCCTTTGCTTCACTGTCCATGTAATATATTTTGCAAAGCCCCTTGAGGAAGGCAGGAATGCTGTAAACAAAAAATCCTCCTCTAGAGGTTTGCAGGGTTGCACCAAGCCTGTGGGACACCACTGCTTTTCCATTAAAGACACCTCAGGCCATCCCAAAGGCAACAGCTTTTCTCTGGCACGTTCTTCATCCTGTCCCTCACGCTCCCTTCCCAGAGGTGTATTGAATGATGTGAAGGAATAACAGCCAAGAGAAATCTTGGCCCTATCCTATCTAATCTGATCAGTTCAACAGAGCAGGAGTGATAGAAATCCACAGGCCCTGCCAATAAAAAGATTTCCTTTGGCTGGGGCTGACATTTGGCATGATCTGTATCTGTATGGGAAAGTGATTAAAAATGGGAATTAAAAGTGGGAATGTCTCTTAAAAGTCAAAACTAAGATGGGAACAGGAGCTGACATGAAACATTCTTATTTAGCAAGGGGTGTCAGGTCAGCTGATGTTCCATCTTGATTTTGGGAAAAGCCCAAGGATGGAAAGGCTTTGTGTCATTATACGCCACCTCCACTCTTGTCTTGAGGAACCTGCACAGCACCAGCACCTCCAAAGCAACAGGGGCCTTTCACCCAGCCCTGGCAACCAGCATTTATGACATTATAGTTTCTTTTGTGGGGCTTTTTCCCAGGTGAGAATCACAGAATCACAGAGTGGTTCAGGTTGGAAAGGATCACCTGGTCCAACCGCATTGCTCCAGCAGGGCCATCCCAGAGCACACGGCACAGGATTGTGTCCAGATGGGTCTGGAACATCTCCAGTGAGGGAGACTTCACACCATCCCTGTTCTAGAGTGCTCAGTCACTGCACAGCAGAGAAGTTTTCCTCCTGTTCAGGTAGAACTTCCTGGGCCTCAGTTCCTGCCCATTCCTCTTGTCCCATTGCTGGCCACCCCCGAGCAGAGCCCGGTCCATCCTCTGACCCCTCCCTGCAGACACTGAAGACAGGGATGAGGTTCCCTCTCCGTGTCTCCTCTCAAGGCTGAACAGGCCCAACTCTCTAAGCCTTTCCTCATAAGAGAGTTGCTCCAGCCCCTTCATCACTTCTGTAGCCCTCCATAAGATGACTTTCTTCATCCTCAGCTGAAGATACTGCAGAAGTGCTGAATGTGATGTGATCACAAGTTTGCCAATGTGCGAGTGAGATGCAATGATCTGGACTGGGAAATGAAAAATCAACACTTTTCAAGCCTCCTTCAAAACTCTCATTTAGATGTTATTCTTCAGGCTCAGCTCAAATGACACTAAGGAGTTAAATTTGGTTTCTTTCTTTGTCCCACATTGTTACTTGTAACTTTTGCTGAAGGTCCTCAGAATTTTTAAAGAAATCAATGTATTCCTATTAAACATCTTGGTTTCAACAAATCAGCATTTTTCAATAGAAAATATGTCTGCCTATTCTTACTTTATTTTTGGTCAGTGTTATATTTCAGAGAAATGTATTTTGCAGTGCAGCCTGAGAAACAGGTGAATTACTGTGCTGGCTCAGGTCCATAGTTTGATTAGATTCATATTTTGCATTTGACAGAGCAGTGGAGGGGTCATTTTGGAATCCATCACAAGAAGCCCAGGATGGAGTTTTCTGCTCTGGCTGAATTTGCCGCAGCTGAAGCTTCCTGAACAGTCTCATGGTCTTCATGATCCTGGTCTGAGTGATTTCCCATGTTTGCTTCCTTTGGAAAGCTATTCATATTTCTTGACTTCTTTATTTAAATCTAATTCTCCCAGCAGCTTCAGAGGTGACATTGATTTACATCCACGTGCAGGGAGTGCTGTGCACAGATGTCCCAGGCTCCCCACGAAGTGACCCCTCGCTGCCCAGGGACCCTGACTCCACAGATAACCTTTCTTTCCCTACTTCCCTGGGACTGCCACGACCTTTCATTTCCTACAGAGAGGAGACAAAAAGGCAGCCTCCTCCCCTTGGATTGAGCTGCTGGATCGTTCAGCAGATGTCTGGTTGTGTGCCACTGAGAAAATGTCACTGCCTGCCGGCAGCTCCGAGCAGGTGATTAATGCCAGATTGAGGATTTTTGCGAGCTACATTCCGATCCTTCTGTTCACTGCTGCTTAGTGAAATGACAACCTGGCCCTTGTGCCACCAGAGGCAAGAGTAAAGCCTGGCACACGATGGAAGTGGAGACCTTGGTCCTCTCACGGGGTCTCAGCAGGAGCCTGGTGAGTTAGGGATGAATGGGTGGTTCAGCCGGGGCAGATCCTGCAGCCGCGGCTCCAGTGAGGGCCTGTGGGCAGCACCCCCACTCTGTTTGCTTTGCCTCATCAGCTACAAATTGGTCATTAGAAAAATGGTGCTAACTGTTTGGCTGCCTCCCCCTGAGCAGGTGTTTGAGCAGGTGCCATGGAGTCGCAGAGCCATTTTAGGATGGAGATGTTGCAGGATGCAAGCAACGGCTGGAGCATCAGCGCGGGCGCAGGAAAGCCTTCGAGGGGTGGAAGGAAAAGTGCTGCTTGAGAGATTATATTTTTATCCTGTTAGAAGCAAGAAATGAAGAGGGAAAGGTGAGAGATGAGGGAGGAGTGAGCATGAGAAAGTTGTGCCTTCTTGAACCTAGGGATATCACAGGAAGCCTTTGTCTGGGATCACAGGGGAGTCTCAGGCTTGTGCAGACCCCACAATAGGTTGATTGGCCAGACTCAAATAGGGGTTTGTCCCTTCAGGGAGTTTCTTTTCAGACTAAAAGGGTCAAACATGATAGTGTGATGTCTCCTGATAAGAGCAAAGGGGATTCTATCCTCAGTCCCTCTAGAGGCTTTAAAAAACAACCTTTGTTCTAAAATACAGTTTTTAAGCAAGCAAACAGAAGAATGCAGTACCCTGACCATCATCCCAGGCGTGATCTCAGCCTTTTTCAAGTGTTAACAGTAAAAAAAAGGGGGGAAAAAAATCAGCACCTGACTTTCTCTCCTCCCTCTTCCCAACCCCACAATATATTTATCTTTGCTCCACATCCTCCATATCCTCAGCCTGATTGCCTTCACTGCCACGTGAGGGCTGTTCCTTCAATCTGGCAGTTCCTTTCTGCAAACTGAAGAGTTCCTGAGTTGCTGGTGCTGCTGGTTTCTGTATTTTAAATCTTTGATCTTGTGACTGAAACAAGAGAGAAGAAAATCAAGGCCTTGGCGAAGTTCCCAGTCCTGTCACTTTCTGACCTTGAGCCAATCACATGAACTTCTAATGTCAATATTCCCATCTGTTAAGCCTCACAAATGTGCTGTAAAGCAAAATTAATAAATTGTATTGGGATCTTTACACTTACAGTCTGGAGCATTTCTTTCATGAGTAATCCCATCGACTTGAGTGCAATCACATTGAACAAAGAATTACTCATCATGAGTAAGGGGCTAAGAATACAACCTTTAATATTTGTGAAAAGCTTGGGGTTTTTCTGCGGAAAAAGTTGAAGAAAGAGAAAATCTCTCTAATCCAGGCTACAAATGTGCAGGAATTCATCCACCATTAGTGTCTAAAAGGCAGATAACAGTGACTCTCTTGTTGTTGTTGACTGTCTTGCACACTTCCCTTGCTCAAAGGGTGATTTGGTGTTCTTAAGACTTATCCCATGGCAGACTAAAACTCTGGAAGAGGAGGAAGGACAGGGAGGTGGTAGAATCAGGAAGCCCATGGTGAAGGGCTGTGCAACACCACCAACCCCTCCAGCAGTGATGTGCTCTGGACATTCAGTATCTCCCCTTTCCCACGGGCATACCTGTCAAGATTTTTTCATGGAGAGCCACTTCAGCTGTGCCAAAGCAGGTGCCAACAGTGCCTTAATCCATGCCAAGGGTTGTGTGCTTATGTTTAGGAAAGCTACATCAAAATATAGAGCCCACTGATGCAGTTCTGTGTCCAACCCAACCCCGGTTTGTGTTCAGGAGTCTCCTGGGGCTGAGACAACCTCATGGAAGTGGGGCTGTGTGGGGATTAATATCTCACTTAATTATAGCTCCTGTGCAGTGATGCCAAATTTTGGAAAAGGTTTTTAGGACCTCTGGCATCTAAGAGCTATACCCCATCAGGCCAGGATAGGCTCAGTTCTCAGGTCACAGGAGAACTCAAATGGAGTTGCATCCTTCCCACAAATGGAATAACATGAGCAGGTCCTCCCGTGCATTTATCACTTTAGCAAGCATTTTGCACGAGTATCTACAACCAATATACTGTGCCCTGACAGACTGTGTGATGAACAGGAGGTATTCTGCCACGGCAACTGCTGCAGACTTCATATATTGGGCCTGATCCTGATACCTTTTTGGCTTCTCCAATCCTCCTCTTACACCTGTTTCAGTCCATGTGAGATCACAGCTGGGTTAAGTGATTTTTCCTTTCTCCAGCACAACCTTGGAAACTTCCAGTAAACAAAGATTTTAAGTAATCAGTGAGATCTGATTTCTAAGTGCATTTTGCACCCGGAACACTCAGGTCTCTGACAAGGCTTTGGAAGAAGACCTTAAATCACCTGGCTGGTAAGTTAATTCTAAAAGCTCACATGACAAGTGCTCCTTCATGGATATATATCCCTCACGGTAAAGTGGTGTTCTGAAGCACACAGGGGGAGTGAAGGTCAGAGTCAGAAGCTGCTGAGGTTATTTGGGTCTCGGTCCACTGAGTGAGCCACAGGTCAATTTTAGCCGTGTGCAGAAGTGCTGCTCAAGGTGCTTCATCTCCTCGAATCACCTGGGTAATCTCCTTCCCAATTTCCCTGCTATTCCAAGCCTTCAGACTCAGATGTGTCCTCTTTAAGGAAAGTATTGTCCCGTTTCCATGCTGTGGGTACAAAACCACTGAAATGAGAAATGGCTTTATTTGCACACTGTTCTGAGGTTTAAGGTTGTCATTACTGCCCATGTTTTCTTCCTCAGAGAAATTCAGGAAGCTCTTGTTGTTATTTGCCTCAAAGCAAACAAGCAGCTGGAAATGGCACAGGTTAGTTATGTTTAAAGAGGGAAATTGTTTCCTTTTATTTACTCTGTTTTCTTCTTAATTTGCTCAAGTGACCTTTTCTCCATTTAATGTTGAAAAGGACAAACAGAACAGCTGATTGACCTGGATATCTTTATTCTTGGCTGTTGAATCCAGGTACTCACACACACAGAGTTCAGCTGACTTCCACATAAACAAAATAATAAAGAAAACAAGGCCACTTTTCCATTTTTTATCTTTCCTTTTTCTTGCACTTCTACCACCTGGATACCCCTGGAAGAGGGTGACATGCTGGTATTGACAATTTTCCTATGAATGACAACAAACATCCCCCCCCTTCAATTATCTGCAGAAATTCTCTTTTTCCTTACCTCCTTTGGCCCCTCCCTATTTCTATATTGCTTTCCCTGTGTTGCAGCTCCCACATAATCCTGTTTTCCAGGGCAAAAAACTATGCAGCGGATGTTAGAAAACAAGTGAGGAAATACAATATCTCTCCAGATAGCTTTACATTTCATTTAGGGCTTTGATGATCACTGTGCATTGAACATATCTCTTGTACTGGGCTCCCCACAGCAACCTCACATCTTCTTTATCCCCAACAGGATACAATTCATTTGTATATGAACAGTTTCCAGAGCGTGTTGTTATGTGTGCAGTGGCCTCAGCAGGACTTTTGTGGCCATTGTACGGCCCACTTACATCCTTCTCTGAGCTCTGTCTTAAATTAATGTCTTGTCGACTTCTCCAGACCTGGATGACCCAAAGAAGGAGATGGGGAAGAAGGGAAATTTTGTTCTTAGAACAAATGTTGCCCTTTTCCACCCTACCACCCCATCTTTAGGTTCTTAATATGTGTCTGTAACAACATTTGTCCTAGGAGTAGTCCCTGGAGCACCTCCCACTATTAACCTCTTTCCATGCTGAGAATTGGACTTTTTATTACAGCTCTTTGATTTTTATGTCATAGTTTGTTTTCAATCCATGAAAGGACTTTTACCTCTTACCCCAAGGTAACCCACTAAGCTTTCCTTAATAGCTCCTTGTGAGGGCTTTTCTCAAAAAATCTTTTGAAAACCTAAATAAATCACCTCTGCTTGTTCACAGATATCCATTATTTTGCTAACATTTTGAAATTCATTAAAGTAGATGGAGAAGCATCACGATTTACCATGACAGCCTCCATGCTGGTTTGTCCCAAGCATCTGGGGACATTGTAACTGTTTTCAATGGCTTTTCTCTTATCTTTTCTTCAGTTGAAGCAAGATTTGCCAGCCTGTAATTCCTTCATCTCCTTTCACACCTTTATTTAAGGATGGATACAGCACTGGCCACTTTTCAGCCCTCTGGCATGAGTTCTGATTTTAATGAAAAAAGTGACAGGCTTTGTGCTAATAGCTCTACTTCTCTGCTCTCTCATTCCTTCTGAATTTGTGTCTGGTCCCAGTGACCTATAGAAAATTGATGGTCTCATCCAGAAGTCTTTACATGTGCAAGCAGGTCCATTAACTTCCTCAGCCCCTCTTTAGCTTCAGAGAGCCCAGCTGCAGAAATGAGCCTCTTTGATCGGGGCTGTTCCTCCATCTGTCACTCTGAGCAGGAGTGTTTCTATGCCATCTTGTGCTTCCTGAATTGTTGGGGTTTGGATTTCCAATTTTCCCCCCTTTTCTGGCCATTATAAATTTGGGCATGGACTTTTTTTACTATGTGGGTGAGGTCTGTGCTAGAGCAGGTGACCCAGTCCTTGCATGAACTGTAGACTTCCAGCACACATCCTAATCCCCCCCTGGCATTGTATCACCTTCCTTATCTTGAAAGAAGAACTATGAAATGGAGACTTTTCCCTCTTCCCTATGGAGATGTGTAAGTTTTTAAAAACAAACAAACAAAAAAAAATCACCTTTTCAGTTATGTCTGTTATGTTTGCTCCTTGGGGCTGAGGACTGAGGGGATTCAGTGAACCAGAAAGTAAAGGCAGTTGCATTCTCGAAGTAAAATGGGAAAGGTATCAAAACAAGGAGAGGGAAAAGCTATTTAGGTTAAGCAGCATTAGTAGCACAGTGGATATAAAATGTCACAGGTGGACCAAACACTAAGAGAAGTATTATAAGAAATGGAGTAACTCTTGAAATAAAGGAAAAGGGACAGGAATCAAGCTGTCTGTAATTGGTGTTTGCTGTGGTTCAGATCAGGGTTATGTGTGTGACTGCCTGAGATGATACAAACTGGATTTGGTGACACAGCAGATTTCTTTCACCCTTTTGTCCCAATGTTTCTGAGAGCTCAGATGCCCTCAATGGCAGCTGATTTAGGCTGTGGCTAAAGAAGCACAGCTGGCAGTGCCATGAACTCCTCTGGTACTGCTGTCACCTTCTGTGCTCCGACTGTGTTCAGTTGGACTGAATGATTAACCAAGCACATGGATAATTCCCTCAGGTTCACAATTTAGGCTGGATGCAGACAACCCAAACCCTTGAGCATCTTCGTGTCAAACCAAGAGCAAGGTCTGTAAGATGCTGGCTGTAGCCCCTGGAAACAAAGCAAAGAGTAGGTGGTGTGTTACAGAGAAAATGAGCAGCTGAAGGATGTCACCAGAGGAGGAGCATGAAAAACATTCCCCCTCTTGCTGATCTTTTTCCTTTTGTCTTGACAGACAATCAGGAACTGCTTTTCTCTCCTTTCCTCTCCCCTTTCTCACAAGGCATCTTCACAGTCAGCCCTTGGCAAAGGCCTTTTGGTGGCCATTCATTAATTTTGCTGTGGTCTTTAGTAATGTCATCTTGGCTCCAATGCTTCCTTGAAATACAGTGCTGCAGATTTCCCCAAATATCCTTGGCATGTTATATGGCACTGGGGCAATGCTAACTCTCCTACAGCATAGATGAAGCAAACAGTGCTAATTTATGCCCTGCTTTTCATTCCCAACATAATTTTGATTTTAATGTCCCACCCTCACCGCATCAATATCTTTTCACTACTGGCATGTGGAAAGAAAAAGTAAATATTTCATTTTCTTTTCTCCCACTAAGATGCTCACCCAGAGCTCCTGGGAGCATGCAAATGAGACGTGACTCAGGGATGCTGCTTGGGTGCTTTATGGGACATTGGGGCACCAGGATATTGCCCACGAGTGTCAGTGTGATTGGTAAATTAGCTATGCTAGGAAGTGATGTATGATTTAATATAGCAAAGGATATTTACAGTAAAACAGCAGCTCACAAGCACACATTGCAGAATCGCAGGCTCTGCCTGAAGGATCAGAAAGGTTTATTTATTTAAGATATAAAAAACAAGCTGCCCTTCTGCTTTGTTCTTCTGGGCATAGCGAGCAGGGCAGTGGCTTTAACCATGATGTATCCCTCCTGCCCACAAAACCCCTACACACTTCTATCAAAATTCTGGATTTTTCATCATTCCAACTGCGAGTGGTGTCCAGAAATGCCACATAAGTGGCCACTGAACATGAGTAAGGCACGCTGCCTTGAGGGAGCACTGAATCTGGCCTGGCTGCAGCTGCACAGCTCCTGTGAGCACCAATTTCTTCATCATCCTTCTGACAGGCTACAGACCTGACCTAGTCCCAGAAACTGTGACCAAATTAGTGGTGATTCTGATACCCTGTAGAGATTTTTTTTTTTTCCCCATTATACTCTGCCTGTAAGGAGTCTCGGAGCAAAGCTTAGAAACAGACCCAGGACTGGGCTTAGTCACCTGGAAATGACTCCTTGAAAAAACTTACATCTGTCAGCCAATATTAAAGGCAAGAAAACCCCACACTTCAGCTGAAACCTTGTGCCTGAGGGAGTCTGCAGCACTCACACTCCAGTGGGACAAGGGCTTATGAGGAAGCTCTGGAGACTGTCTCTGAGGCTCAGTTTTCCTCCAGAGGAGATGGATTTGGCGTTACTTCAGGGAATCAGCTCCTGTTTCCCACCCATTTATTATCTTAGTACTTGGAACAATGGGCCAGGCAAGCAGAGCTGATGGTTTCACACGTAACCAAACACTTTCTGCTGTGATACAACTCGCAGAACGAGGCTCCTAAACAGATGTAACCTCCAGATTTGTGTTATTGAGAAATAATTGACTTGAAACAGGGGGATCTTTTCCATCCCCCCCCCCTCCCAAACCCACTGAATGCAGTGGCTTAGCTGTGCAGCCACCAGCCTGGGTGCTGGAGGGCATTGAGGGGAGCCAGGGTTGGGGCTGCTGGAGGAGAAGAGGGGCAGTTCGTGGGGACTGGGGTGCAGCTCCCTCCCACTCCATCAGCCTGCCCAGCAGGGTCCCACCTTCCTCTCCCCTCACACTTTATTTCAAATTTCAATGCTTGGCAGTGACATGCATGGGGAAATAAAGCCTGAAACAGCTCAGTACTTGTCATCAATTGTTTGCTGGGGATCCAGCACTCAATTTGTCTCTGTACTTACCTTGTATGATGGGTAATTTAGTAGCAGCCTTACATACTGAGGTGATAGATGCCCTGTAAATACAGCAAGTAGATTAAGTTATTAGAGTAAAAGTGAAAAAAATTCCCAGGTGGGGAAGGCACTGACGCTTTATCCCTCCTACAGTCCATGGAGGATGCCAGTGAATGCTCAGCAATCCTTTAAAACTGGTGTCCAGACTTATGACTGAGTCCAAGAAACCTTTGCATTGACTGTACAACATAAAGGAAGGAAGATAGCCCATGTTTTCCTACCTTTCCCCACTCCTGGAGTGGTTATTTCTTATCCCACCTGACATAAGAGCATCCCATCCCTAGAACTTCTGTCTCCCCCAGCAGCTCACACAGTGGGATGCAGGGCCTGCAGAAGGGAAGCAGCCAGGGGGGATCTCAGTATCCTCACGTCTCAGTGAGAGGGCAGTGAGAAAGGTCTCTCTCTGTCAGACTCAGGAGTGAGAGAGAAGGAGATGGAAAATAAACCTGACCCTAATTTGAAACTTTGGGGAGGAACTGCCCCCGTGCAGCAGCTTTATGAAGTGTGCAGCTGCAGCCTTTGCAGTTCTGTTTGGGCTCCCTGTGGTGCTTTTCAGCTCTGTCTGTGCAGCATCAGTGAGACTGAGAGCAGGGAAGATGCTAAACCTGCCACTCACTGCAGGGGTGACCCTGCTTGGCAAAGGGGTGGGTTTCCATGATCCCACCAAGGGAAAGTGTCAGCTTCACTCCATAGAAAACATGAAGATGCCAGGAGCTGCCAAGAAAGAAAATCTGAGCTCTCTATCAGAACATCCATCCCCTCTGGAGTTTGCACGGTGGGATTTCTGCTGGGGGGAGCTCCCCATTTCAGGGTCTCGGGGCTGGGGAGGAAGAGGCACGTGGAGCACGTGTGGCAGAGCAGAGCCCTCCCTGCTCTTGTCACAGCATTGCAGTGTCCTCCCTCTGGAGCCCACACCAGGATCAGGGTCCCAGGGAAGGACCTCATCAGCAGGAGCAGGGCAGCAAACCCTCGGTGGCGATGACGGAATCACTCGGCACAGGGGAGGGAGTCCCACAGCTCCCTGTTAGTGAGGAGCTGGTTTGTGCCCTTGAATGAATCTCTTTGAAGATAATGGGGTGGGTTGGCTGCTGGAGAGCTTCTGTTCTCACAAATCTCCATTTCTTATCTGAGTCTTGCTCACCCACATCTTTAGCACTCCGTTCCACATGGTTTTGAATAAATGCAAATCATAACAGTTTTGAACTTACCTCCCTTCTGTCTCATTGCTGATACTTTTGCTGTTCACTAATAATTTGGAGACAACTCTGGCTGAAGTTGAAGCCTAGGAAAACTTTGGTTCCCTTGAAGAATACTAAATATTTCCAGGATATGTTTATATTGCCCTTTTTGTCGCACAGAAGAAAGCAGGAGACTGCAGAGATGTCAGACAATAATCTCTCTTCGGTATGAAGGCTGAACGGGAAGCTACTTTTCCTGTTTGCATACAATATATGCTGTTCTTTCATGCAGCTCCTTTAATCAGGTTTAGTGATCAAATTCTGGCCTGTTTTGTGTAATTCACAGGGCTGGTTTTACACATTCTTTGCAAAGAGAAAATGTCAAATGCTTGTACTTGCAAAGCAGCAGTTGGAGTTGTGTTGTCTGTAAGCAGAGCTGAGCAGGGCAGAGTCAGGGGTGAGGGCAGGGTGGTCTGTGTGTGTCCACAACAACATCACATGGCTGGGGAGAGGGGATACATCCAGCAAAACATGGGGAGCAAAAAGTCACCTTCAAAGCCGCCTGTGGGAGAAACTTGGGCTCATCAGCAACATCTTGTGGAGTTTCCTGGCAGCCCCTCCCTTCTTTCCACAAGTGCGATGACTTTGGCTGTCTTAGAACTGAGCCGAGTCAGGCCCTGGGTGTTTGTTAATAAGAGCATCTGCCTGGATGTCTTCACGCTCCTGACATGTAGGGATCGTGGTAAATGTGAGCAAACACAGCAAATCAAACAGCCCGGGGTAGGGCTGTGAACTGTGGAGTTATAGGGTGAGAGGTTACAGCCGGGCCAGGGAGTGAACTGCAACAGGGAAGGAAGCTCGATGTGCACAAACACAGCTTCGTTCAGCAACTTGTGTCAACAGAGGTGCTCCAAAATTTGGGTGAACATCAGCACAACTGACATCACATCCAGGCAGTGCCTCTTGCTTGCCCTTGGAGGGTGGGGAGCTCCTGTCAGAGAGTGCAAGCTGCTCAAAGTGGCCCTGCATCACCCCTTTGCAAGGCTGAATTTTCCAGGCTCTTACAGAGCCTACCCGGGATGTAAAAGCAAATAAAGAAGGCTGGAGCTTGCCAGGAACTGATGATACCTGGGGAAGACGAGAGTGCAGAGGAAAAACACAGGCACTCCACAAAATGACCCTGAGAGCTTTCCAGGCAAATACCTATAGATGAACAAAGTCTCCTTGGCACAAAATAAAGATGACTCTGGTGAGTCTTTATGGCATTACTGTGCATGGCAGGAAATATGAGGAATATGCATCTATGTATTCCTCATATTATACACATTAAAAGCAAGTGCTTGCAACAGTAATCAGCGAGGAGAAAAAAAAAAGGAAAAAAAAAGGAGGACTCAGTTGTAAGCAACAAATGAGAAATATTTCTTCCTGTTTGTATCAGGCTCAGCACTTCATAAAATATGATGGAACTGTGGCAGCTCTTCCCATGCCAGGGAAGGTTCTGGTTCTGATCATTTGTGCATCATTTATACCTGTGTGCCCAATGGGAAGCTGAAATAAGATGAAATGCAGCTGGACCAATTGACAGGGAGGAAAAAGGTCTTATGGACTTATTGGTTAAATCCCCAACATTCCCATAGGAATGGATTGCATAGGAAGGACTGAGAGGCTGGAATGAGCTCTCTGGGGGGAGTATGGAATATACTTGGGAGGAGATTCACGAGTGGGTTTGTTAAGGATCAGAAAGGACACAAGTGTGACTGTTTGTGCCTTTTCACAGGGACAAGGACAAGAAAAAGTTCAGCAGCCTGTTCCTGCCCTGGGATTCTGGGAGTATAGAAATAACATTACTGGATTTGGCTGGGTTTTAGTGTTTTTTACTTGACTGATTATTTCCTGGAAGACATTAACTTGGAGTAAAACACCAATAATCACTCTACAGTATTAGGAACAGTTTACCAAAGTGAGGAATTTCCTTTCAAAAAACATCCTAAAGTAGGACACTCAGTGTAGTTTATGAGGATAAGAAAAGCCATCCAGGGAGCCAGTGCAGGGAAGCTGCTCCTGTGGCTGGGATGGGAGAGTGCTGGATTTTATTTGTGTTGTTCTGCCATATATTTCTTGTTTGCTTTTGAAGAAGTCTGTTTACACAATCAGTAAAATGTAACTAGCATTACTTTCTGCTTTGGTTATCATACCTGAAACCTCTCTGAAGTCTGTCAGGGACTCACATGCTATAAAATGAGGGTTCACACAAAATACCTTAGATAGAGAAATTCAGATATAAGACTCTGTAAGCATTTTTACTTGGAGAAAACCTATTCCTAGCCTGATTGTCTGCCTTCAAACAGATGCTAAGTAAAATGGTTTATTTAGGATGATTGATTATAGGAACCTCACTCATACATCCCAAACACATTCTACAATCACATCTTCTTTTCATTTGCAAGGGCTGAAAAGAATTTTCATATCTCTTCTCCCCCTTGTGATTTATCATTTCTGAGCCTAAGCCTGTTATCAACATGGGTTCACTCCAGAGCTCCCAGAAGTCATAACACATTAGCATGTCTTATTAAACCAAGGCTGTGGTTGGAGCTGCAGAAATAGCAAGGCTCTTTCTAAAGAAAAAGAAATAATAAAGGATTGAATTCTGCATTTATTAGTTCTTCTCCTGTCAAAGATCCCTTTGGATGTCGAGGGGCTTTCTGCTGCACTGTCAAGGGCCACATGGAACAATTTAGGTGGTATTGATTTAATCAGATTTAGTCCATATAAAAGTTAGGTACTTACTCTAAGACAGTTACACTCTTTCTGCAGCCAGTGGAGAGCACTGGGTATTTCATCCCACCTGATGTCCAAGATGGATCAGAAGGATTGTCCCAAAAGTGCCCCTCTTTGGAGCTGCTTTTATAGTAGTCCAGCTGCTCAGCCTGGCTTTGAGCTGACCAGGTTTTGGACAGCTAATGTCATTTATGATTAAATTCATCCTTAGAGCTTGACTCAGAGCTCATTGGAATAAACAGGAAATTTTCTGTTGACCCAAGAGACCTCTGGGCCAGGTTTTGATGCCATGAAAATATGTAAATCCAGCCCCTTTCCTCCTTCAGGTCAGGGTATCAAGATGTTTTTCTTCTCTTATACCTGCTAGGCTATTCCATTGCCTTTGGAAATGATGACAAAAGGGCCCAATATCCTGAATGGGAGACTTGTCTGAGGAAGAGCATCAGAACTGGATCTAAAGTGCACCATTTTTAAATTAATCCAAGGTTAAATGACAAGTTGCTCTGAACCCCATCTAAGGAACAGAAAGATTCCCAATGGGAATTAGCTCAGATTCTATGTTAGGCAACAGAGGTGTTCATTTTGTCTTTGCAGATGAATCATGGTTCTTGTGGGTTTGATTTTACAAACTTCCTGCAGAGATCAAAACTAACAGGTGTGAAATGTGTCCTCTATGTCACCGTGCCCCAGTGGGGCACAGCTTACCGTTCATTATGAGGGTTCTTTTCCCAACCCACTCCTACAGAGGTGTCTTAAGGAGATCAAATGAGTGATTAGAGGTGTTCCTGCTGTCGCTGGAGCACACTTGTACCATCAGAATTGGGTCCCAGCCTCCAATCAGCGAACACAGACCCCTGGTGCCACTGGAGTGGGCAGGTTCCAGAGCCCTCTGGGAGGTGGAATGTATTTCCAGGACCATTAACAACTCTGTTCTCCTCAGTCTCTCTTGATTTGGTTTTAATTTTTCTTCCTGAAGTATGCAAATTGCAAGTTAGCATGGTCTTCTAGATGCAGGTCCAGGGGAGGAATTGGTGCCAGGAGATGCCGAAGGTCTGAACATGTGTGGTGACTCTCTTTGACCAGCAGCCGGGGATGCTCAGTTGCCCAACAGCATCCAGTTGTCTCTTGGGATTGTGGTGTGTCTGCTTCCTGGAAGTAAACCCACTTTAGGAAAGACCAAGGATTTCTAGATGGTGCCAAAAAAAACCCAGTTAGAAATCTCAGAAACAGCTTGATCTTGTAAGCCTGACTTCTCACCATCCAGAAATCCAAGGTCTCCAAAGTGACCTGTCCCTTGCTAACAATGATCATTAAGAGGAGGTGGGTTGTGGCAGGAAATCAAAGCAGAGGTGGAAGGAATATGCTCCACTGGGAGGGGAGGGAAGGAGAAAAGGGTTGAACAAAAGGCTGGCTTCCCTTGGAGGAAGGCAGCATTGCTCCATCCCTCTGGAAGCTTCAGACAGGCTGATGCAGCAAATATTTATCACTATAATGACAACGAAGAAGATGAAGGGCTGAGATAGATCCCACCTTATTCATCTGCCCTTTCACTGAACAGAAAAACACCAACAGATGAAGGAAACAGGTGTGTGACAGATGTAAATAGACAGGACCTGATCATTCCCTGGAGCTACATGGATTCACCCTCGCTCAAAACTGGGCGTCCTGGTGCTTTGTGGGTGTCAGAGCTTTGCCTGCAGAAGGGTGTTCGTTTTTCTTCCTGAGGGACACAGGGATGTCAGGATGCTGCTGCCTTCAGGAGTAAGTGAACTCCAGACCCACCACACACACTCAGCTGGACTCCAGATGCCACAATTCCCTGCAGAGCAGCACACACACTCTGCACAGTCCTCCTGCCTCCTGCCCAGCCAAAGCACACGGGGAGCTCCAAAAACTCAACCAGGCAGGGCACGTCCCAAGGTGAACAAGCCTGGCTGTTACTGGTTTCTCACTCAAGGGCAGCAAGAGGAACACCTTTTGCACAGCATCTCCTTCCCCCTGTGTAAATGGGAGCATTCACAGCTGCCAGAGATCCTACAGCTGATGAGAGCCCGGGAGCTGCTGACGTACTTTGTTATTGTAATTTCTTGTTCATCGTTGCCCGTGGAGCAAAACTACATTGTCCAACTGCCTGTGGCAGCGAGCAGGTGAAATGAGGCATCAAGGTGAGAGGGAACAGAATATCTACCAAAAAAATCCCACCAGCTGAAAACACATTAGTGCTTCTATTTCCCGCCTCACCCACTTTCCTACACTCTCTATTCTTCCCCCTACTGCTGCCTGGGCCTTTTGCAAATGTGATGTGAATAGCAAACAGCCCCACAGGCAGCTGTGCTATTTTGGATACAACTGGTAGGAGGCCCCAGAATATCCTCCAGAACCAAGAGGAACCACCTCCATGGCAGAAAATCAGGTCCTGTGTTAGAAACCAGGAAAAGCTTGGGAGCCTGAATAATCAGGGTTTAAAAGGCTGGTCTTCCTAAGGACTTGCACTTTGGGTATGGGAGCCAGTGTGGGGACTCTGATGCTTGCTAAGAGCAGCAAAGAGTCCTGTCCCCCAGTAACCAAAACTTTTCTTCCTCTATCCAGTTGCTGCTTTGTCACACAACTGCTGGGAATATATGTTTGCTTACCCTTCCATCCAACTGGGTGAAATTTGGTGCTGAGGCAAAGAAACAGAGAAATAGGAAAATTAGGAAACAGAATATTACTTAATCTTACTTTTTAAAGGATTCACCTCACCCCTGAATCTGCTTCCATCTCACAGCACTCTTGTAGGGCAAGACATGAATGAAAAGTAGTTCTGATAATATACAATTTGCACATGGGAATGTCTGGAAAAAGAGCAAGGGGATGCTCCAGAATTGCCCATGGGTCAGGGAAAGGCTAATCTTTCTTTTGATGCTTCAATCCTTGCCTATGACAAAGTGAAATGGCAGGTCTGAGCTGTTTCTGGGGAACTGGGGGTAGTACTTCCTTCCTGCTGGGAATGAAGGTCACTCAACTACCCGTGACAACTAACCTGCTCCAAGGGAACTCCTTGAGGGATGAAACCATCTGTAACTTCCCCATCAAGCCGATCCTGCCTTCCTGACTCACAACCATTACCCGAGATACTGGGGCAGGAGGAGGAGGAGGGTTGGGGAGAAGAAGGGACGAGCACATCAAAAATTCAACCCTCCACAAAGAGTTCAAATGCAAAATCTACAGGTGTATCACAAACAAAACAAAGCTCCCTGAAGTATTTGTTTAATGTTTATCCAGTTCTGAATCCTTTTCTTGGCAAATGGACTGTTCTGCCTTGTGAAGTGAAAGGGCTGGGACTGCCTGCCAAGCATTTGAAGGCTTCAAAACAGTGCAGGGGAGATTTGTATCACCAGGATGGATGTGATGCGGAAGCCTGTTCCCTGCATCCGAAGTCACAGGTGAAGAATGTTCATGTTCAACTGATGCAAAGCGATGGTATCAGCGGACACTTTCATATGGGTGCATCTTGTTCCTTTCTTGGAAGAAAAGCATCCTGGGAACTGCCTGCAGGATCCTTGCTGCTCTGCACCTTGCCATCTTTTATGTCTGTATCACTACCATTATTATTATTCTTTCTGTGTAAAGTTGCCACTGAAGTGCTGGCTCTGAGGTTTGAAGTCCTTGTTTCCTGAGTGACAAAGTCTTCGTGGATCTGAGCCAGGAGCTGGCAAGTGGGAGTTATCTAATGGATGAGATTCTCTTGCACTTCTCCGAGCAACAGAGGGACACTGAATATTTGGATTTGAGGGTATTAGAACTTGCTAAAAACAAATCCTGTGCATACCTACATGCTAGAGATATATGTACAAAGTAAAAACATATAGGAAGGGCTGATCTTACTGTTCTTCATGTGGCTGGAGAGAATATTTTTTTTAAAAGAAAAAGAGAAGAGAAACAAAGTAAAAGAAAACAACCTCTCTTTCCTGATAGCTGGTTTAGAAGCAGTTATTACTGACAGTAGTCTCGGGTCAGGATCTTTTGCACTTGAATGTCTAAAGGAAAATTAATTTCTGCAAGGAAATGCACCAGGAGAAGGGAGTAAATGAGGAAGGGGACAGATGGCTATTTTAGCAATAAAAAAGGGCAAAGCACATGACCTCAGCAGACAGGAGGGATGTCTGGAGGTCTCAGGTGATCAGCAATGAAACAAAAAGCCTTTCACTTCCATGTCAATGTTTCAAAGCCAACTGAACAACAAAGAGTGGGTTGATGGTGTTGATGAAAGGAGTTGATGGTAGTTTTACACCAATTTTAGCTGGAAATTTCATCCACCTCTCAATTAGTAAAGTGACTTAGGCACAGAAATCCAATTCCTTGCTCAGTCCCAGCTGAATAAGCAGTGGTCAAGACTGACACGCTGTAGTCCCAGACACCACTTGCAGAAACTCCTCCAGCTCTTTCAGGCACCAAACCTTTCAATCCCACAGCCTTTCTGAGAAGTTTATTTTCATACAAAGTGAAAATAAAATATTTTTTATAGTAGTCTGCCACTTCTGTAGAGCCTTGTAAACCTTGGCTCAAGAGATCTAATTTTCAGTGTAGCTGAGCTGTTTCCATTTCCAAAGGTTCCAGTTATTTCTATCCATGCATCACCTGGAAATATCGCATCACATTAATGACAGCACTGTATTTGGTGGGCTTAATGTGGTTATATCACACTATCCTGTCTCCATTCCTGTGATCCCACATGGAAGGAAGGATGAGGGTAGCGGCAGAGGCCAAACTGTGGGTTTAATCTGGGGCTGATGTCATTCCTGCCTATGCACAATGCTCTCTTTTTATCTCTGTTCCCCAGAACAAGCAATATTTCTGGGAGCACTGCTCCCCTTTTCAGGCTTGTGTTTGTTACTCTTATTTTTCTCCAGACTGAAAGCCCTTGTCTCAGACCACCAGTGTTGAGGAGCTCAAGCTGCTGTCTCCCGCTCTTACTGTCCCACTGGCCATGGCTCTTCTTCCCCGCTTCTGGCATTGTCATCCATGGCAACAGGGCATCTGGGCCGTGACCAAGGTTTGGGGCAGTATAATGGCCATAAAGCGGGGGGGTGGACGCATTTCTAGAAGCATTTCCTGCTTCCCTTGCAAGCTGCTTGCTTTCCCTGGCAGTGCAGTTGCAAGTCCCATCATCTTCTTTGGTCAAAACCCTCCTTGAGTCCCTCTGCAAACAGCAAGAAACTCCATTAGCAGTGACACAGCTCCTCAGCGTACTCCGTGGTGTCCCCTCTCCCTTCCCTCCTCCCTTTCCCCCTCTCCAGTGCTCCTAATGAGGTCATCAATTCCTAAATCAGGCACACCAAAGCTGCTGCCACAGCAGTGTGAGTGTCCCTGCCACGAGGGAAAAGTGAGCTCAGCATGGAAAGCCTCACAGCTCAGCCACTCTGCGTGTTGACACAACCGCCCTCTGCGGAGGATCCTGCCTGGGGAATGGAAATCTCGTGTTTGCCACTTGTTGAGAAAATTTTTCTCCGTGAGGCACCTGCATTTGTATGTACACATGTATATTTTGTCCTGTTTCCCTCTGGCTTTCCCTCCCTTGTTAACTTGTGCGTGGCAATTATTCTAAGTGAGGCTTCTGCGGCGCGCGGAGCGGGCGAGATGCCTGCAGAGCTGAGCCCGGGCCCTGATTGGAGATGTGGAGCTGATAGCCCTCTTCTTGGCACTCAACCATTTCTTTTGACTTCAAAGCAAGAAACAAAAGATGTTTCAAGGACTTCTTTGGAAAATCACCATTAGATATGATGAGGCTTAGGGCCGTTTCCATGGCAATGGAGCCTTTTTACATTGTGATCATTGCTGCAAAATGGAAATGTTCTTTTGTCTCTGGAAGTCTGTTCACTTATTTATATATATGTGTGTGTGTGTCTGTGTGTATTTCTTTCAGCAAAAAATAAGAAAAGGAATTATATCTCATGGCAGGCTTCCTAAATTGAGTCACCTTCTCACCCTGTGAAGTTTTTGTTAATTCTTTAAACTCTTGCATCAAAAGAAAACTTCATTAGGGTTTGATTTAAGTGAATATTAGTATTTAGGCCATCAGATTAATAGCCTTTTAACAGAGAGTGCTAACATCTTGCTGTCCCAGTGGACTGCAAATGTGATGAACAGAAGGTGCTCTGTTGACCCAAAAGAGCAAATCAAACTTCTCCCTATGACTGTGACAATCACCTCTTCATCCCACTGTGCTCGGCATCTTTGTATCTGTTGCTTCATCCTGTTAGTATTTCCCCACTGATCAGAGTTGAAAATCAATGATGCAATTGGAGCTTTGATGCAATTGGCTCCCCCAAAGCTGTACCACATTCCTGGAGAGTAAACACCTCTGTCTTCATTCAGACATGGAGATGGCTGTTTGGGCAGACTGAAAGTGGACCCTACCCTTCCCATGAAAATATCTGAATTTTCTCTTTCTCATGATCAAATTATTTTGGGGCAGGGTAAGAGGAGAGCTGGGGGAAGGTGACAAGTGCACTGGCTAAAGTGTGTGCAGTTCCCAATTTTGCAGGTGTTGCTCTGCTTCCAGTTTATGCCAGTGACCAGAAATTCCAGGACCAGTATGTCCCACCCAAAGGTCACATCTGGCACAGCATTTGTATGTACTTTCCCAGCTCATCTGGCCCATTCTGATCCTTGCCCAGGTTGTTACTGAGGGATGTGGTCTGTGCTGGAGAGTCAGCTCTGTGACGCAAGGGATCCTTCTGGCCCCTGTCCCTGCCATACAGCTCAGGGGGAGGTTCTGGGGCAGTTCTGAATGGTATGTAGCCCCCAAATCCACCCCAGAGCCTTTGCTCCCCACCCAGCATCACTCACTTCCTCCTCATCACCTCAGATGTGCTCAATGGCCTTCCACTCATGATACCAACTGAGGAATCAGCCCATAAAAGCTGTGGTTTATCTCCTGCCGCTTCCCCATTTGTTGTTTTATTGTCATTTCACTGCCAGTTAAACGGAGTTTTCTTCCCCTCTCTCCTCACGCTCCTCTTGCTTGCATAAAACATGATGCTGTATTGTGAACAATGCAGGAATACATTACATAAATTTCTCTTTGATATCCAGCATGTTTCCTGCTGTAATGGAATCGGAACAGAGCAACCTCTCCTCCCCGACATGTCAGAAAACTCTCCCTCCACTCTCCATTAGGACAAATGTCTGCAAGCCTTTGAAGAGCTAAAACACCATAAAGTAAAAAGAAAATGTTAAGGGTGTTCCAGTGGGTATCACTGGAAATAATTGGGTTGAATTAAGGAAAGGGAAAATTTAGGCCAACTAACGGGAATAAAAGAGCAAGTCTGTTAGGCTGAGAAGTTGTCTCCGAAGATATTAGCCTGGGGAATAGTCTCAAAGGAAGATGGTGCAAACTTTAAAGAGCAAAATGTATGATTTAGGGAGACAGTCTGTAAAGATAGTTGGTGAAAAATGTATGGCTTTGAGTCATTCTAAGCTAAACTGAAATGAAGCACTTCAGACCATAATGCAGCAAAGAACACTTTGCTGGGCTGTGTGGAAGATCTTGACCTGCTGAAACTCTCCTACCCTGCCTCCTTGTGCCTCAATCGTTCAGCAACCCGCTTCATGTACACTTACCATAGAATCATAGCATATTTTGGGTTGGAAGAGACACCTTCCACTATCCCAGGTTGCTCCAAGCCTCATCCAACCTAGCCTGGGACACTTCCAGGGATGGGGCAGCCACAGCTTCTCTGGGCAGCCTGTGCCAGGGCCTCCCCACCCTCATAGTAAAGAACTTTCTCGTCATATCCAGTGCAGTGTATCTGCACAGGGGATGGCAGCTGAAGCATTCCAAAGCAGACCACAAATCCTGGTTGTAACACAAGGTGAACTGGGGGAAATTAGATACGTCACTGTCTCCCTGGAGTGGTTGCTTATTCCCTGTTGGAAAGCACACACCCTGTCAAGTTGTTTGTCGGCAGAAACCTGAAGGCAAAATTCTGCTCTTTGACTTATGTTCCCTTAACGCTCCCTCCCACGCTGCTCTGGGCTATGGCATGAAACAGCCTGTGAGATGTCATCGAGACGTGCCTGAGCAGGTTGGCATCCCACATGGTCTGATCCACTCCGATTCAACGAGAGACTGGAAGAAAAGCACTCAAGTGCCACCCACACTTTCTGATTCTGACTAGCAACCAGAGCTGGAAATGCTACAGATACCTTTAGAGAGTGATGGGAGCAAGATGCCTTCTTTCATTTAAAGGTTTCTGCTTTGATTCTTCTTACTGCTGCTTTTTGATACAGCAATAGATCATTTTTTATGTTAAAATGCCTGTGGTTTTTTTTTTTTCATAAGAAATTAGAAAAGTAATTTTTCTCCTTGGACTATTAGACTTCCTGACATGATCCCCACAAATCCTCATCTCCATCTGGTGAAGTTCCAGTTCACAGTTCCTACCTCCATATCTTTGTCCTTCGCTGCCAACCTCGCCTTATGTTTCTCTCAGATTTCTTATTCTGAAGACAATTCCTAAATCACAGCTGCAGATCGAGCCTGGAAAATGAAAGGCAGGCCGGGGTCGTTCAGGATCGTGCATCACTCATGACTTGGAGCTGATGGGACGTAACTCTCATTTCTGCATTTCTTTCTAATTGTGTGAAATCCGTGATTTTACTCCCAGCTACTCATATGAGTGAATTACATCCAAGTTTTGCTTTCTGGGACTCTTTTACCTGGACATTTCGGCCAGTAACTATATTCATTCGTCTCTAGTGTCATGCATCTAAAGCTATTAGTATACATGTTCTTTCAAAACTCTCTTGCTCTGGGACTCCCTGTCCTCTTTGCCATCATAAGCACTCAAAAATTCTTCCAGTTTGCTGCTTTCATCCTCCCTCCCGGGCTCCTGCTGATCAGATCTCCTCAATGACATGCTAAGTTGTTTTACTGACAGTGATGCATTATGCTGGACTCCATCAGCCCAGCAACCTTTGGGACCGGTGCTGGGAGTCAGGCAGCCAGACAGCTCAACTTGTCTCCATCAATCAGAAAGTGAGACTTTATGGGCCAGAATGAGGGCTACAGGTGTACGCCACTGTCACAGCTTTAAATAAACACGATCAGTTTGCCTAGTGCTAAGCAACTGTTTCTGAGAACGTGTTGGTAAATGTGTTTATAAAGCATAAGAGTCCAATCCATCAGCCCTCAAAGAGCCTAATCAATATATTCCAATTTGATCTTAGAGAAGTTTCGCCTCTGGGAACTTTAATTTATTTCAACTCATGGCCATGAAAAAATGAACAGCCACGGCACTTTGACAAAATAGAAGAAGCGGATGAGGTTGTATCCAGCACCCGTTCCATTTCAATTTTCCATTTTACCTGAACAAATCACCCCTACGACTCGAATGACCATGAAAACTGATCGAGCGATGGGGAGAGACTGAGGGCCAAAGGGAGGAAAGGAATAAAATATGGATGGGAGATGTAAATTGCAGGACTTCTGAGATGCTTGGCTGTGTTAGTTCGCGCTGTGCAGAGTATAACTGGAATGGAACCCCTAGAACTTCATGTGCAAGGGAAATTCATTGGTTCCCAACTGCACAGGGCTGCAAGCCTGGTGTCTGACTAGACTAGGCAGCCTCTTCCCTGCATTTATTCAAGACTATTCTTACATGTCCTTTTAACTTTTTCATTGATAACCCTACTGCCCATTTCTCATGATCCCAAATTCAGGAACTCTAAACCCTCCCTTAAAGCGTTGGTACAGTGGCTAAACAAAAGCCCCTCTGGAGTTCTCCCGAGTGACACCCAAGTGTTGCAGCAAATCACAGCCAGAAATGAGTAGCTGAGCAGAACCTCTCCAGGAAACACCTCCCTGATCACTACATCTGTGAACCCTGGGCTTACACCTTCCTGTCTGAGGAAACGTTTGGGCAGGACCTGGTTTCATGCTCTTTATTCCAACTGTCCTTTTAGCAGAAGGAGGTGAAGCCTCGTTGACTCTATTCGGGGGTATTTCAGGTAATCCAGTTTTTATTGATAGTGGCTCACCTCTGTTCTGGAGGTTAAGATCACACTGCTCTGCTTGGATCAATGTACAAGATACTTCAAAGTATATTTAAGAAAAATACCATGTGAAACAAATGAGACATTTGTTTCACTAACCCTCTGAGGAGTTAAGCCAAGATGCTTGACATCTTATTATTTTACAGTATGTGGGGGTGTTCAGCCCTTTTAGTTTCCAGCAAGGATTTTGTTCAGAATGGACCATGAGATGGTGTTATATAGGGATATCCTTGGTTTTCATTTAAGATGCAGGCTTTTCTTCCTGGGAATCAACACTGTAAGCAACAATTTTTTTCTTGCCTTGCCCCATGTTACTAGAAAGTCTTTTGGGGAGGAGACTCTGTTTAATGCCAATTTGTTAAGAATTGCATGTAGTGTCCTCAGAAAATGCAAATCAGTTGTTTATACTGATGCCAGAAAATGTAAAATCAGAAATGAGTGTGTTGATTTTCTTTCCTCCAACTTCATTTCATCCTAATGTCTCTGCTTTGATGCTTCCTCCACAATCTTATTTGATATAGCATCAGACCATCTTTTTTATGTCAAACATTTGCTTCAAAGCTTCTCATAGCCTGTGCTAGTTGTCAAAAGTTGGAGGCAACACGTTTTAAGCATTCAGCAAGCATTCTCCTGAAAAGAAAACCACTATTTCTAATGAGCATTTGAGAGTGCAGTGCAGTGCCGAAACTGTTTTCTAAGATCTGTCACAAATGATTTACTTTTATTAGTTTTAATGGCCCTTAGCTACAGGCATGGAGTATAAGTGAAAATTAAGATATTTTTCACAAGATAAAAATAGATTTCAATCAGAGACGGTGGGTATTTCCCTCCCCTCACTGATCCCCTCTTTAGTTCTGTTTCTGACTAGACAACCCTGCTCCAGGGAAGTGGTTTCATAGTGTTATGGCAGACGTATACTCCTCTCCAAGCCTGGGATCTGGTGATTTCAGAGGTCCTTTTCTTAGTAATTCCTGACACTTTCCATCAATAGCACTTGCATCGTTCCTGTTGAAGCAACTTCATAGGTTTTACTTGGATTTAGCCATGGGTAGGGACATAGCAAGGTGTTTCTAATCAGAACCGTAGGTTTGCTGAACTGAAGAACTCATTTGAAGCCAAAATTTATTAATTCTCATTCATAATTTCACTCTCCCTTTCCATTTCTCCCTGCTGCTCACATACTCTGTCTCAGATAAAACCATGCTCCTCCTGTTACTGTTTTGGCCATCTTGTTCTTTCCAGATTTTGTTATCCTTAGTAGGATTTTTTTTAGAATGTGCTTTTAAAATGATTTTTAGCACCTCATTTTGGTTTGTATCCAGTGGAGAAGGAGGGTTACAACTAAGCCTGGGCGCTTTATTTTGTGAGGGCTGTGCCCAGAGACTCCCTGAATGAGGAAGGCTCTGCCAGGCTGGTTGCAGACGTCAGCAAAGCTCCAAAGAGAAAATGGTTCTGCAAAAAGGATCTCTCCCTTCCATGCCAAACCCCTTGCTTTGTTTCCAGTCCCCATACTGTGTTATTCTTATTCAGCAATAGATTTTTATGTTACCTGCAACCCATGAGAGCAAAGTAGGAGTCCGTGTTTCCTACTACAGCTCCTCTGTATCAAAGGCTTGCAGACTTACCGTGGCTGTCAGTGCGTGGAGCTTGTTCTTTGGCTTCAGTAACAGAGAAACTCTCTGCATTAGCTGAAAAAATTCCGGACCCAAACCTTCCTAAAACTCCAAGTATCTTCAGTTTCTACTTTCTAATCTGCACCTGATTTAGAGCTCCAGCCTGAATAATGTATAACCACTTGCAGTAAAGTGCTGTGATAACTAAGAAAAACCACCAAAGACACCTGATGCCATGAGCTCTTCCTTCCTAGCCTTTGGATGTAGTTTCCAAGCTAAAACCATCACTGTTTTTCCCCTTAGGTCCAGTGCAACATTCTCCATCTGGAATGTGCTCATTGAACTGGGGCTCTCTTGCCTCATTCATAATCCTCAGTAATTAAGCTTTTACAGCTAGAACATAATTGATAACTTTATTGCTGATTAAAAAGACAGGCTATCTCCAGCTTCTTGCCCACAACTTCATTGGATGTGTGGTATTAAGAGAACAACCACTTGTTTCCCCTGGGGAAATGAGCATTTGGGATCTGAAGATGTGGAATAGCCAGATTTGGCTCTTGGTTACCCCAAAGAACAAGGAGACTAATTTAGCCAGGTCAGAGTAATTACTGTGGACTTACACCAACAGGGTTGAGAACATGGTTTGATCAAGAGAGCAGAGCAGTGGAATAAAACTGAGCTAATTTTACAGAATTTCTTCTCTGAGTGCAGCCACAATTTAATGGTCACCTATAATTAGTTAATTCATTTGCTACTATAATAAATGCTTTGCAGCCCTTATAAACGTCCATTAAATGTGTCAAATCCCTTCCTCCTTTCCTCCACATACGTGCAATTTCCTTGGCAAGTGAGGAAGTGCAGCTAAACTCAAAGGTGAAAAGAAGGATGCCGCATGAAGAGGGCATGTTTTCCCCTGTCACTCAAATTCTCATGCTTGAATGAGTAACAAGTGCTCTGTAACGATGTTCTAAATGCAACAGATTCCACCCTGGAAAAAAATAACAGTAGAATAGAATAGAATAGAATAGAATAGAATAGAATAGAATAGAATAGAATAGAATAGAATAGAATAGAATAGAA